>JASDQU010346307.1:2033-12423 GCA_032191745.1 Picea mariana
AAGAAAGATGGGCCCTCCATGGCCATGCTCAAGTCAATCTCGCTCTCGGTACTCCATGTCTAGGACCATGTGGGCCTCGAGACATGATCTCCTAGTTATCCCTAGATATTGGGGATAACAGACCCCTTTCCCGTCATGTCAGCTTGTGGACCATCCTCCCTCTTTCCACCTGTCCTCTTCCTGATCGCGTGATGAGGCTCATCCCCTCTAGCCCTTCCTCATCCTCTGATAGCTGTCCATCTCCCCTCTACTGGTCCGCGTGGTCCCTCTTCCATCTCATCATCCACTCAGCGCCTGCTATGTGTCCCGCTCCTTTCCACGTCGGTCTCTCGTTAAAAGCAAGCCCTTTACATCTCGTCTCCTGCCTCCTCCGCCATGTGTCTTCCTCTGCCATCCCTCTCACGCCTTTTCACCTCTTGTCACGCCCTCATGGTCTTGGTGCCACCTCTCCCATTATGCACCCCATCTTTCACGCTGGCCTCCCCGCCTATGCACCATATCGCTCAGTCAATCCAGGTGGCAGCGCGAAAGGTCTTCAGCGTCGCAGAGGTGCCAAGTTGGCCAGGCCATCCTCGATCCCAATGAAGCAGTTATTGAGGTGGTTGATGGTGGTTAGACATCGCCTCCGCCATAACGGGAAAGTCCAACGATGAATTAAAGGCACGTCGATTCGCCCACGGAGCTGTCAAAAGTCCGATTGTGTCCGTCGTTGGTGCACGATTATTCAAATATTGCAGGCGCAGATTGTCAGAAGCCATGCAGACGCAATGTGTTTAATGCAACATCTCGATTTTGTTGTTGTTGCCAGTTTGAGTATATGAAGGCGTTTTCACCATTTTTGTATCTATCGATGGTAGAGCACAGCTCCGGACTGTAAAGTTTTAAGAACCATTCTAGTCCTCTGGGTGGTGCATCTGTGTTTGAGATTTCTTGTTTTATGACAAACAGTTCTCCTTTTTCCATCTATGTTTTCGTCTCATACCAGAGAGTTCATGATTGAATGATTCGCGTGGATTGTTGCAATTATGTTATGATGAAGGATTTGTTGTGACATTATTGCGTTCTCTGGTCTTCTGTGTTTGAATGTAAAAGGATCTTGCGTTCAGATGCTTTCTTCTCCAGTCTGTTACCAACCTGATGTTTACGACAGACCTTCGCACTATTCTCATGCAATTCTTCCCTCTACTCACCCTTATTACAGCTCACTGTTTGAAGTTTATCAAGACCTCACTCGTTCAAGCACACCCAGCCTAGTTTCAGAGTTGAAATGATGTTGTCCTGAGTTTACCTCCATATGATCACCCTCTTTATAAACAAATCGTGACATTAAACTGATGGGTGTCAGGCTCTGCTCCTGCAAGCAATCCAGGAGTGACTTCTGACACTAACACATCCCCTTGTTCGACTTCGTGTGTTTGTGTGTCCTCGTTTGCCCACCCCTATTTGCCACCTTGTGAATAATCGACTTGGTCATCCGGTGGCATCCTAACCTCATGCAACCTTACAACCCAATGCCCATCACTTTAAATCCTTCCCATATGACCTGCATTTATTCAAGCTCCCGCGCGGGTGGATCCGGATTTGCTCCTCTGGCTCACCTCATGATCAATTGTATTAGCAATTGTAGATTGAATTGGGTTTTGGCTCAAACATGTTGGTTATTTTAACCTCCCATGTTGAAATTCTCCAGCACTAGTGTCAGATATGGAAGATAACGATGATAGGCCCATCTCCCCACAGATCAATTAGTGGATGCAATATTTATTTTGGTTATGTTTAGGAGTTTTTTTGAAGATATATACTATAAACATTTTTGAATCTTTTTTTTTTTATAAACATCTGTAATGTTCCCAAGCCATTATGCCAGGAACATCACAGTTTTGGGTGTCTTTTAAAACTTTTATTGGTTGTGGTATTTTGCCAAACACTTTGCTTACAGTTACGCTTAGGGTTTTACTGATGTGTTTATATGTGTGTTTGCAACAATATACAAGAATATATAATCATGGCACATACCTCAACCATATGCAATATGATAGACAAGCCAAAACCTCTCAAATCTTCTTTTATTCATGAAATAAAAGAACATGCTACAATGAAGGTGCCGATCTGGAATGCTCAACAAATGGCTAAGAAGATAGAGAATAGAAGATAGGAGCTACTACAAGATGCTCCAATTGAAGATGCCACAAGCCTCCAAAGGACAAATATCCAATGAAGATCAAGACAAGAATAGATCTGGTCGTATGAAGTACCAAAGCCCTAACTGAATGGTGCCACGTCCTGCTGGAAAGCTGAAGCTCCTCAACAATTCGGCCCTGCTACAAAATGTGTCCAATTACCCCAAGAAATATGCCAAACAGTAGATAGGATGATGGCAAGAAAAACCCAGGTGCCCAAATCTCCAAGATCCCTCTCAAACCCTATGGATCTGAACCTCCTCCAATGTATGGTGCACCCCCCTAGATGTCTGAAACCCTAATAATTTGGCCTCTCTCCTAGAGACCTCCAACAACTCCACCAATCCACTAGAATGATAGATCGGGGCACAACAATGAAAACCCAAGTTCTCAACTAGGGAAAATACCTGCTAGATCCTTAGATCTAGCTATCCTCCAAGATGTGGTGCGCCCTCCTCTTGGGAAATTGTTCCACTCTCAATACAAATGAATCCACCACCAAAACACCTCTGGAGTCCACAAAGAATAATGCTATGACACCTGCAAAGGAAACCCAATACTTGGAATTCCCAAAATCACTTCTCCTTAGCTAGGACGAATCCTCCCTCAATGGATGGTGCGCCCCTCTTGCTGGAAACCCTAACTAGTGCATCGTCTCTCTCTCTGCCCCTGCAACTGATGTAGAATCCTCCTGCCACTGAGTAGATCTGCAACTAGAATGGTGTGGGAGAGTATTGCATCTCCGAGAACAATCTTGTGACAAGCTAGGTGGAATATTTCACCACTGAATCATCCTCTAGGGTTTGTTAAGTCAAAACCCTAAAAACCCCCAATGCTGGGCTCACTAGCTAAAATCCAGATATCAAAATATGATCATACAGGAATGCATGAGTAGAGGCCCTTGCCTTTCCTTTATACTTTTTTCTCCCCTTGTTCCTCCAAAGTGACTTTCATTTATTAATATTTAATTAATTAATTAACCTTTTTACCTCTGAAAAACACCTTATCTCTCCTTGTGGCTTCCTTGGCCACTGAAAGTCACTTCTCGTCATCCTATCTTATAGGGTTGTTCCTCCTGATTCCATGAGCTATTACACTGAGAGGTTCCTCCAAGTATAGTGCCCAAAATGACCTCTTCAGTGAATTTAATTGACTTATAGCCAAAAATACTCAAAACCATGGAAATCGTCGGAATGCCACGGAACCAAAGCCAATCTTTGTGGAATGGATCATAATGATGAAATAGGATGAGTAATGCAAGATGGACCCCACAATGCCTCTCAATAACCCCTGTACTCGCTATAACATCCATCTGGCTACTTTGGTTATCATAAACCTCTACACTGTGATGATGTCCCAAAGTGGGGACATTACAATCCTCCTTGCTAGAAAATTGCTTGTCCTCAAGCAATAACCAAATACTCTCAAATAAAATACCAGGATCCCATGTCCACTTGTGGGATACATAGTAGAACCCATCCAAAGATGAACACTCATACACTCTGCCCCCTGGGTCCCATATCAAGTCATGAACTGCTAGCCCCTGGGAAGCATAACCCTAAAATATACCAACTCCAGGAGTCTCCTGCATATGACACATGGACTCATCTCAGAATGAATCCATCCTCCAAGTCTCTACCAAGATCCATATGACCTCCATCAACTGCACAGGTTGATGCCCGAATGAGGTGTTGCAAGACCTCTGTGAGACACCCGCAAGCGATGTGCTCCTCTCAACACTGAAGCTCAATGGAAAGTTAAAACAACTTTCCCCTGCAAAGGTCCATTGGCCTCTATCAGTCAGTGAAATGCTCAATCCTGCAATCCCTCGGTCCCATGCTAACCTATGTCGAAGATCACCATGTTGGCTTTGCACTACTCTGATCGGGAATGTCTGCCCCCTGCATACATACTGGATCCTCCGCTCTTGGATCCTCAAGCTGAAATCCATGTGGCCATTGGACCTGCTATCCAGAAACTGTACCTGTAAAAAAGTCTCTGTAGAAGTAGTACTTGTCCACCCACTTCCATGTCCGATCATGATGATCAAGAGTGAAAAACTACCTCGCTCTATCGGACAAAAACCTGCGGGCCCTCTAGCGTAACCTGGGTCATCATGTAACGAAACATCCTGCTAACCAAGTGAACTCCTAGATCCCATGGTAAACTTGGAAATTTATCACTTCCAAACTCTGTTGGTTGCTCCTGTGTCAGTCTGATCATTGTCTGAAGCCCTCTGTGCTCAACTGTTATCATCTGGCCTATGATGCTCATCATCACACACAAAGCCTCAACTGTCCGCCCATCATGACCCACCTCTGCCCTGATGTATGCCGTAAATGCACTCATGTCAGGTGGTTTTGGCCTAACCACTCTCCATGTCTCATCTCCCGTGCAATTGTTGATACTGCGAAGGTGATATCTCAGAACTATGTGCTGCTGCAAAGGAGGGGCATCTACATGCTCCCTGAAGTGTGTCTCCTCCCTGCACATCAATACACCCCTCTGGATCTCATTGTAAACCTCTACATGTCTCTGTGAGCCATCAATCACCACTGTATGCTCCTGCATACTGAGGTAGTCTCTTGTATACCCCTGCAACATCATGGATCCTGGGTGTACTACTAGATCAACCTCTACATAAAGGTCAATCCCTCCCGGGACACAAATGGAAGTATCATCAAAACTGCCCCTGGCTCTGGAGCTCTCATGTGTAGGTGAGTGCCTGACTATCTCAAAGATCCTCTCATGTGCCCCTAGATCGTAACTCTCCATACTCATTAGTGATCCTATGCACACCTCAAACTCCTCCATCAACTGGTGCTCCTTTGCCAGACCACCAACATCCTCCAATGATGTGACTGAATGATGTATTTGGGTGTCCACCAAGATAGGTGAAGTGGATCTCTGACGAATCTCCTTGAGGAGCTCCTCTGATCTGGACACTGACTCTTTAAGGGCTGCCTGTGTGCCTCTCAAGAATCCTCGAGTGCTCTCCAACTCCTGAATAAGTTGATTCACCTCCAACTCCTGCTTCCTCAAGGCTCTGTGATACATCTCGCCAATCCCCAGTAGGTAGTCCCTGTCTGTCAACAACTGCTAGAAGTCAGACCTCATCATAGACATTCTCTCTAAGAGAGTATGAAATTCATCTATGGAAAATGCCTCATCTGAACTATCATGTGCCATTGATGCCCTCCATCAACAATCGACCATCAATTCATGCATGTCATCAATGCGCCTGGTGGATGCCATGATCATATCCTCACTGACTCTTAATTGTCCTATCAAGTAGTGTGACTCCTGATCATAGCCATGCTGAGGTGCCACCTCATATCCCTCACTGTTAGTGTCAGTCCTGCTAGTGTCAACCTCAAAATCCCCAAAAACACTCTCGACATAAAATAACGTGCTGAACTGCCCACTGTCTACTGTGTTACTGGGTCCTCCTGTATGCCACTGCACCCCATCACTAGATGTTATCTCCCTCTGCATCATACTGTATCTTGTGTGAGCAACTGTATCCTCTTGTGCACTCACTCGGCTACTATCATTTGCGCCTAGATCCCATATAGATGTGTCCAGACACTTGTTATGGTCATCCCGACTAACAAGGAGTGCATCCTCCTCAGTGCAGGTCAATCCTGGAAGTAAGTGCTCCATCAACCTGTCAGCGTCCACAACCTGCTCAACTAATGGAGTCTCCAAAAACTATGACTCAATCTCCTCATGTTGATTTGTATGTGTAAGGTCAACTATCTGTACATCCTGTATCTCCTCTTGGATCGATGGATCTACATGTCTGTGGTGTGCATCTTTCACACAAGGCTCCTCAATCATATCTGACATGCCACTGATATCCTCGTGTGACGTGGCTATCATGGATGTCTGAAAATACGACAGACGTGTCACAACCACCATAGAAGGCTGGTCATCTATATGTGCTAACACGTGTGAGTCCTCACTAGTGCCATAACTCTACTGGGATGTAAGGTCATCAACACCATGTGATATGTCTACTGAAGTACTGGTGCTATCATCCTGTCCACCTGACTGTTTATCTACTATACAAGGGTCACTATCCTCCTTAAGCGTGCTAAAATCATCATCCTCTGTGCAAGAGTCACTATCACTAGTCCCTGTGCAAGAGTCACTCTCATCATCAGATTGCTCCAGATAAGCATCGATCGATCCATCCTCACATGCCTCATCATCATTTTCATAGTGCACCTCAATAATATGCTTCTTACCCTTACCCCTACACCTATGATCGGGTTCCCAAGACACCTTGCAATTGTAGCAAAGCTGTGTGCTCCTAATGAGTGTGGGGTTTCTAATGGGCGTGGGGTTCCTCCAAAAGGCTGTTATGATTTCCTCCCTTTCCTTGAGTCAACATGCAATCTTCTTTTTGCTCCAACTAGGATTTTTATAAGATAGGAACCATTGGAATGTTATTATCCCTTTGGAATAATTGATGCTTTCATATTCCCTCTGACACTCCTCAATCCTGTTAACAATATCCATCTCCTCTTATGGAAGACCCTTCTATGGCTCTGCATGCATGTGTTAATTCCCACTGGCTTGCATGAATCTAAGCTTAGATACCACTGTAATGTTCCCAAGCCATTATGCCAGGAACATCACGGTTTTGGGCGTCTTTTAAAACTTTTATTGGTTATGGTGGTTTGTCAAACACTTTGCTTACAATTACGCTTAGGGTTTTATTGATGTGTTTATATGTGTGTTTGTAGAAATAGACAAGAAGATATAATCATGGAACATACCTCAACCATATGCAATATGATAGACAAGCCAAAACATCTCAAATCTGCTTTTATTCATGAAATAGAAGAACCTGCGATAATGAAGGTGTCGATCTAGAATGCTCAATAGATGGCTAAGAAGATAGACAATAGAATATATGAGCTGCTACAAAATGCTCCAATCGAAGATGCCACAAGCCTCCAAAGGCCAAATATCCAATGAATATCAAGACAAGAATAGATCTGGTTGTATGAAGTACCAAAGCCCTAACTGAATGATGCCACGTCCTGCTGGAAAGCTGAAGCTCCTCAACAATTCGGCCCTGCTGCCAAATGTGTCCAATCACCCCAAGAAATATGCCAAACAATAGAACGGGTGATGGCAAGAACAACCCAAGTGCCCGAATCTCCAAGATCCCTCTCAAACCCTATGGATATGAACCTCCTCCAATGTATGGTGCGCCCCCCTAGATGCTCGAAACCCTAATAATTCGACCTCTCTCCTAGAGACCTCCAACAACTCCACCAATCCACTAAAATGATAGATTGGGGCACGACAATGAAAACCCAAGTGCTCAACTAGGGAAAATACCTGCTAGATCTTTAGATCTAGCTATCCTCTAAGATGTGGTGTGCCCTCCTCTTGGGAAATCGTCCCACTCTCAATACAAATGAATCCACCACCAAAACACCTCCAGAGTCCACCAAGAATAATGCTATGACATCTGCAAAGGAAACCCAATACTTGGAATTTCCAAAATCACTTCTCCTCAGCTAGGACGAATCCTCCCTCAATGGATGGTGCGCCCCTCTTGCTGGAAACCCTAACTGGTGTGCCTTCTCTCTCTATGCCCCTGCAACTGATGTAGAATCCTCCTACCACTGAGTAGATCTGGAACTAGAATGGTGTGGGAGANTGTCCTCTAGGGTTTGTTAAGTCAAAACCCTCAAAACCCCCAATGCTGGGCTCACTAGCTAAAAGCCAGATATCAAAAGATGATCATACATGAATGCATGAGTAGAGTAGAGGCCCTTGCCTTTCCTTTATACTTTTTGCTCCCCTTGTTCCTCCAAAGTGACTTTCATTTTATAAATATCTAATTAATTAAATAAATCACTTTAATTAATTAATTAACCTTTCTACCTCTGGAAAACACCTTATCTCTCCTTGTGGCTTCCCTGGCCACTGAAAGTCACTTATCGTCATCCTATCCTGTAGGGTTGTTCCTCCCGATTCCAATGAGCTATTACACTGAGAGGTTCCTCCAAGTATAGTGCCCAAAATGACCTCTTCAGTGAATTTAATTGACTTATAGCCAAAAATACTAAAAACCATAGAAATCACCGGAATGCCACAGAACCAAAGCCAATTTGTGCAGAATGGCTCATAATGATGAAATAGGACGAGTACTGCAAGCTGGACCCCACAATGCCTCTCAATAACCCCTGTACTCTCTATAACATCCATCTGGCTACTCTAGTCATCATAAACCTCTGCACCGTGATGATGTCCCAAAGTGGGGACATTACAACATCTGGAAATTTTGTTATTAATTGGGCACAACACTCTATGAGAGAGGCATCTGAGAGCTTGCCCTTGTAAGAATGCCTCAGAGGTATCAAGCACTTTCTTATATCTACTAGTTCTAGTTAATAATAATAATAATAATAATAATAATAATAATAACAATAATCTAATTTTAAGGTCACTATCATGCGAGACACCAAATTGATGTATGAGATCCCCTTGTTTGTGGGACAAGAGAGCCCCTCCGCGCAATGATTTGACTGCTAAAGTCTATGGAGGTGCACATACCCTAACCCCCTCTAGATTTGAACCTGTGACCTCTTTGTGACCTCCTTAGAAGAAATATGTTGACCTCATAGGAGGAAAAAAATTAAAAAAATCAAACCTACCAGTTACATTCCCATAGTTAAAAAAAATTAAAAAAATTAATATATAATGTTATACAATATAATGAAAAAGATCAAATCTACCCGTTCTAGTTTAAAAAATATTAATATTTTAATATATAATATTATATAATATATAATATAATGAAAAATACCAAATCTAAGAGTTTTAAAATATTAATATTTTAATATATTATATTATATAATATAAAAAATATTAATATTTTAATATATAATATTATATAATATAAAAAATATTAATATTTTAAAATATAACATTTTATAATTACGTCAAAGGCGTATACCTATTGGAGATGGGCACAATTAATCACCTTTTAATTTAAAATTCTAATCTTGACTAACAATTGAAAATGCTGGAATATTCTCTTCTTTGTATTTTTGAATGCATCAGTTAACTGTTTACTTTTTAACATTTACCTAATCATATTAAGAAATTACTGTACCACCATATGATTGCCACATTTAACTGATTAACCTTTGGAATTACCACATTTAAGATTAACTTTTGGATTTCCTCAACTCTATGTGCGTTTTAGCTGTCAGTGCTTTTCAATTCACCATTTTTCAATTCACCATAACGCTGTCCGTTATCTGACCTTCGGTGTTCACCAGCCGCAACACCAGCCACTTTCCACTGTGCTGGTATATAATACAATGTAAAATATCAAATTTACGAGTTATAGTTAAAAGATATCAATATTTTAATATATAATATATAATATAATGAAAAGTCAAACGCCGAATTTATGCTAGAATATCTATATTTTAATGAAAAGTCTAGAGCAAACACCGAATATATAATATAATATTTTAATGTTATTTTTTATACTAATTAAAATATTTAAAATGTTTTTAGAAGCATATATGGTGGACGAGGCTTACCCAGAGGCAATTTATTCTTTTGATCTCACGTCACGTCTTTAACATTTGTTGGTAACTGTGACGGCCAAGGGTTTCAAATTTGAATGGAGAAGTGGAGGAGAAGCTCGCGATCGATCCTTTCAGCAGTTACTAGATCAAATGCAGGTTCCTTCTCATATCCCTACACTGATTTATGGATAATATCAACTGTAATCCTTACGTAAACGGATTCGAAACGAACAACAACATAAATATTTCTGCTTTCGAATATAATTCCGAACAGAGTAATCCATTAACCAGAAGATCTAACACAGAGCTACACCATCCATCTCACAATTAGGCGGGATTCGGAGCAAAAGAATGGCGTGGTTAAGTTTTTGCTTGATTATTTAAAGATTATGTTTCTTTGCTTCTTTATTCACTTATAATTTGCAGTGGGGATTTAGCGCGTGACATAAGGATTGATTTTGTTAAATAATTTCTTAAATTTCAGAAATATGACAAAATCTTGGTCCTCTTTGTTGAGTTAATGTGTTGTTGAATATTTTGATAGTGTAGGAACACATCTAAATTTTCAAGCTTTCTCTTTCACACTTAATGCTTTCCATCTTGAATGCTCTAACAATCAATGGTTAAGTGGTGATAAGCTTA
>JASDQU010346313.1:71-12440 GCA_032191745.1 Picea mariana
GTTCAAGTGCTATTTCAGTTGCTATTTCATATATCGTTTCTGTGTATTGAGAAGATTATGCTGGATATTTTACTGTTATTCTGTTATTTCTAGCATTTCGTTTCTGTTCTGCATATTTTATATATCTGGTATCTTGCAGAGATTCTAGTTATTTCCAGCCATGATCTAAGGGTTATACAAAACTAAATGTAGCTATTTTTCTCTCTCTAATTCGATTTTAGGATATTATTCCTCCTCTGATCTTTATTCAAGATAATTTCTTGGAGTCATAGGTGGGAATTCGAGACACGAGGGAGGTATACCACCACCACCAATGAGTAGTAATCACTCTAATCCAAAATAAAAGTATTCTGATATGTCTTGCAGGGATTGGGATAAATGGTATTAAGGAGTTATGACGGTTTGGTTTTCCTCAAATATATAAGGATTTTAAAATAAAGGATCAATGGTTGAATACCTAGATTGACCATTAGGTAGATAATAGTCGATTAGGATATGGTCATTCTTCCTACTCCACTTCCTTGTGACTATGCATTCAGGAGATTCTGTAATGATAGTTTCAAGTTATCCCCTAGTAAAGGTATGATGAGGTGGGGTTATAGAATCAAAATGAGTAGGACCTTGTTGAGTGGAAACATGGGAAAGAGTATTCAGTGAATAAAAGAAAGAATGTGAATGTTATTTTGGACAAAGTTGCTGTGATATTCCAGATATAATATAGTATGCAGAATAAAAATATTTAGCAAGCAATGGCAGAACAACAATGATATGTCCAGAACAATATCAGAATAATACTAGAATAACACTAGAAAGAGAACCTTTATTAACGATAACAATGTTCACTTTCCTCTTAGAGGGGGAAATATCTAGTAGAGAAGAAATCTATTACAATAATATCCAAGACAAAAATATCCAATGCCTCCTACTCTTATTTATACTAATTCTACCTTCTAAGGAAACTTCTAGAGGAATATATTTCTAGAAGTAGAAGCTTCTATTAGGTCTTCTTACATTGATTTGTTCTCCTTTATTTATTAGGCCTTATTAACTAATGTCAGCCTTTATTACATAGAAAAAATATCATACTAACTAATGACCCATGTAGAGGGGTTAGGATCAGATCCTAACATGCTCTCACCCTTCAAAAGAAGCCTTGTCCTCAAGGCTGTAGGTGCAGAAACTACTGGAGTATGGCCACTGGTTCCGAGGTCTCATCCTCTGGTGATGTATCCTTCCACTTGATCAACACTTCCTTGATAGTTCTACCACGCAGCTAATGTTCTTAGTGAGTGAGAACTGCTTTTGGTTGGAGCCAAAGGGAACATTCTTCATATAATTATGGAAGGATGGTTTGGACCCCACAATTATGTCCTACCACTTTCTTCATATAGGAAACATGGAACACCAGATGGATTTTGAAAGTAGAAGGAAGGGCCAATTTGTAGGCCAATGAACCAATACGTTTGATGATATGGTAGGGCCCATAAAACTTGGGTGCCAAGTTGTGATGTCCCTAGGATTTGAGAGATGTTTGCTTGTAAGGTTGGAGCTAGAGAAACACTTGATAACCTTCCTAAAAAACCCTTTCTGAACGATGTTGGTCTACTATTTCTTCATGCGATTTTGGGCCATGTGGAGGTTATCCTTCAGAGCTACTAGGGTGGCTTTGCGACCTTGCAACATTGAATCAATAGATTGGATCTTTGAGGTGCCTGGAATATAGGTAGTGACTGTAGGTGGGAATTGGCCATAAAATACTTCATATGGGGTCATTTTTGTGGCCGTATGATAGGAAGTATTGTACCACCATTCTGCTAAGGGGAGCCATTGCACCCAATAGTGTTGTTTGTCTGAAGAAAAACACCGCAAGTACATTTCCAAACATTTTTTGACCACTTATGTTTAGCTGTTAGACTAGGGGTGATAGGATGTGCTCATATTGAGTTGGGTGCCCTGCAATTTAAACAACTCTTGCCAAAATGTGTTGGTGAAATTTGGGTCATGATCAGATACAATAGAGGTGGGCATGGCATGTAACTTGAAAATACGATAAATGAAAACTTGTGCCACTAGTGCCAGTGTGAAAGGGTGGGGTAATGCACAAAAATGAGCATACTTGGAGAGGAGATCAACCACCACCATGATGACGTAATTTTTCCCAGCTCTATGAAGGCCCACTAGAAAATCCATGGATATTTCTATCCACATATAAGTTGGAATGGGTAGGGGTTGTAGGGTGCTTGGAGACTTGATAGTTTCACTTTTATTATGTTGGCACACCTCACATTCTGTGAAAAAGTGAGAAGTTAGGAGCTACTAGGACAAGAGTAGTGCACATGATCCTCTTTAACTCTGTGAAGGCTTTCTAAACAACAGATGTCCAATGAAATGAATTCTTCTTAAGGAGGTCAATCAAGGGCTTAGAAATTTTTCCATAATGGTGGACAAATTTCCTGTAATATCCCATGAGACCAAGAAAACCCCTTAGAAATTTTAATTTCGTGGGTCGTGACATTTCCTGCATAACTTGTATCTTTTTGGGTCCACTTTTACCCCTTCTCGACTGAAAATGTGTCCCAAGTATTCCACTTCATTGGATCCAAATGAACATTTGGTATTTTTGAAAAACAATTGGTTTTCTTGCAGCAGGTGAAGGAGTTTGTCCACATGAAGAAGGTGGCTATCACAAGTGCAACTGTAAATGAGGATGTCATCAAAGAAAACCAACACAAAATTATGAAGGTAAGGTTTCAATAGTTTATTCATGAACTGTGAAAGGTGGATGGGGAATTGAAAAGACCAAAAGGAATGACCAAGAATTCATATTGTCCTTCATGAGTTCTGAAAGGAGTCTTCAGAATATCTGCCTCCTTCATTTGGATCTGGTGATAGCCAGAGCAAAGGTATAATTTGGTGAATACAAAGGCACCTTGGAGTTCATCCAACATATCACCAATGAGAGGAATGGGAAACTTATCTTTGATGGTCAGTTTATTCAGGGCACGAAAATTAGGGCACATACACCAAGTACCTTGTTTATTTAAGACCAACAACATTGGTGAAGAATATGGGGTGGTAGTAGGGAGAATTACCCTGCCTCCAGTAATTCATGTACCATATTTTCTATTTCATTTTTTGAGCAAATGGATATTTGTAGGGACGTACATTGGGGGGTTGACTTCTCGGAAGGAGAGGAATGCTATGATCATGCTCACCTCTGGAAGGAGGAAAGTATGTGGGAACCTTAAAGACCTTGGGGTACTTGTCTAAGATGAGTTTCAAGCTAGGAGGAACTACTTGGGAAGCTTGTTCAGTGACTTGGATGGAATTGAATTGAGCAATCGCACCATGGTGGCCTTTCTTCAACAATTTTTCCATCCTGTGAGATCTGATGATTTCAAAAGAGCCCTCTTGGAGACCTTAGAGGGTATAGGGGTGAGAATATTGGGTGAAGATCATATATAATTATTGATAATACATTGTGATTTGACCCAGAGTGCAAAGCCATTCCACTCCTAATACAATATCACAACCACCCATGGAAATAGAGAACATGTGGATTTTCAGATGCTAATCACCCATTTGGAGTTTGACATTCTCACAGTGCCCCCCACACTTCATAGTACCACCATTAGCGATGAGTATTTGAAAATTAGAAACAGGGCATAAAGAAATGGATCTCATCAACAAGCCTATGATGAATAAAATTATGGGTGCTACCACTATCAATCAATAATACCACCAACCTATGTTTGATGTATCCCTTGATATTCAATGTTTGCAGGGCCGAAATACCCAAGAGTGCATGAAGTGATATGATGGGTTCCTCTGGTTCCATAGGGGTTGAAACTAGAGCTTCGACATGATAAATTGGTTGATCCTCCTCTGGGGAAGGAGCCTCATCAGATGGGATGTCAACATAGGGAGAGGAAGCTGATGCATAAATTTGGAAAAACTTTATTTCTCTACATTTATTCCCCGGGGAATACTTTTCATTGCAATAGTAGCAAAGTCCTTGCTTGCGACATTCCGCCATTTATACTGGAGATATCTTTTGGACCTTCAATGTTTGTGTCAGAGCTGGGTGAGCCTCAAGGTGAAGATGGGTGAGAACTAGAGCCTTTATGGGTGGGGCCTGAAGGATGGTCTTGGCTTACGTTTCCAATTGGCATGCCTGAAACTAGGTAGTAGGATGATGCATGATCACATGAGCTCATATGGCTTCCTTTAAGCCACTGATAAAAATTTCAAGGTAAAATGCATCAGATAAGCCCTTAGTCCTGATAGCCAACTGTTCAAATGTCGTGATGAAATATGTGACTGATCCAGTTTGGTGCAAATTGATGAGTCTACCCAAAAAATGATATTCCCTATCAAAACAAGCACAAAGTGCTTTAGTAAACATGTTCCAAGTGGGTATTCCTGTATAACATTTCTTATGCCACTGCCACCACTACCATCATTCTTGATCCATGTACAAAACCCCTACATGGATTTTGGTCTCATCATCCCAAATATTATGGAGGGAGAAGTATTGTTCCATTTGAGAGACCCACCTTGTTGGGTTGGATCCATCAAAGTTATGCATTTCAACTTTGGGTACCTTATTCCAAGAGTGTGGAGAACCCCAAGGGGAGTAGGACCAATGAGTATGATCATAATGGGAATGTTTAGGGTCCTCTACATTGGGCTTTACCTGTTTACCTTTTGTGAACTGTTGCATGTATTCACAGATGGATACATCGAATTCTGTTTAGAGGGACTCTTTGACTTCGACTCATATGGTAGTGGTGATGGATTGCATTTTCATTTCTAAGTTGGACAACCTAGTCTCCCAGTCTTCTTGGGTCTGAGATCTGGTGGTTGGCATGGTAGTGGATGAGGTGTCTGGATGGAAATTGGGGCCACAAAAAGTGAGATGTATCAGGGTGATCAGGACAAAGAGAGGAGTCTAATGGGATAGGTGTAAAATAAGAGTGTCTCGGGAAGGGGTGGGAGCACGGGGGAAAAAATGCTTAAAAGTGAAGGGTACCAAAATGAAGAGAGGAATGCAATGGACTAGGTTACAAATAAGTGTGCTAACAGTCCCCAATTTTTTCTTATTTTTTTTTACTCCTATAGAGTTATACTCCGCCCTGAATACTTCTGTAGTGGTAAAATTCTCAAATTCTTAATAATAAAAAATTTCGGCAGGGAGTGTTTCTGCAACGAAAGATTGTGGTAGGGTCCAATTTGCAATGCAATAGAGTAGTTAATTCCATCCCAAGGGTTAGGGTTTGTAGGGTGTCTACATTCAAGGGTTTTCCCTATAATATAGCTCTCTTATATACGTTCGGGGTACAACAATAGTACTCGACCCAATATCTCAAGAAACCAACTAAGGAGGCTAGAACGTACCCTTAGCCATACTACATGATTACCTAGGTACTAGAGAGTCTCTTCCCAAGTGCTATTCTCAGTGAAACTATAACATTCCGATGGTCGATCGATTTATCTACAAAGGGATTCAGGATGCCTAGGTCGACTCGTATATAGGTGTTGTTTGATGAACTACCACTAGAAGGGGAAACAATAGGGATTACAAGAGTGGCCAATAGATGTGTGCTTAAGAACCACTTGTATTTCATGTGTGTATTATTCCCTGACCACAGTTTTATGCGTGTAATGCCATATTTCTGTAGCTTAAAGACATCGAAATATGTCTCTACCCTGAAAAACAATTTTACCCCACAAGTCTTTCCCGAGAACCTCGCTTCGATACCACTTTCAATATTCCAGATATAATATAGTATGCAAAACATAAATATTTATCAAGCAATGGCAGAACAACAATGATATATCCAGAACAATATCAGAATAATACCAAAATAACACTAGAAATAGAACCTTTACTAATTATATCAATGTTCACTTGCCTCTTCGAGGGGGAAACCTCCAATAGAGCAAACATCTGTTACAATAATCTCCAAGACAAAAATATCCAATGCCTCCTACTCTTATTTATATTGATTCTTCCTTCTAAGGAAACTTCTAGAGGAAGATATTTCTAGAAGCGAAAGCTTCTATTAGGTCTTCTTACATTGACTTATTCTCCTTTATTTATTAGGAATTATTAACTAATGTCAATGACCCATGGAGAGGGGTTATGATTTGATCGTAACAATTTCTAAGAAATACTAGTGTGGGTTGTGTTAGTGAGCAAAATAGAACATGTAGGATTTTGTGTTTGCTTTGCAACCATTCAGTTTGATGGCCCTCCTTCTAGCACCATTTCTATTGATGGGTCAAAATGGCTCGTCACGAAGGTAAGGGAGAACACCTAATGGAAAGTTCCAATTAGACTCACTCTCATTTGGGATGTTGTTTCCGACTAGTATGTGGGCTTCCTTGCCACTCTAATACTATCTAAATGTGAATTTGATAACTGAATGTTCTCAGATAAATTAAAACTTTTAAACCTAAACTAAATTAAAATTCCTATTCACTATTCTAACACACGTTTCTAATTTCTCCTAAACTATCTTGATCATAAGTAAGCTATAATAATGAGCACAGTGAAGAATGATACTACTTGTTCAAAATTAATTTATGAAAGAAATGAGTAAATTTAAACTGATAATATAACAAGAAGAATTCAATTCATTGTTTATCAACTTATTGCACTACTACTGCGCTCACAATGGAAACTGTGATAACATGAAGATATAGAATAATAGTAAATAAAAAGGTTAATTAAACTATATATCATACATCCATAAGATAAATATGCATAAAAAGAGTAATATTATTCACACATATCTGTACCAAAATTCCCATAGATGTCTCTTGTTCAATTCACCATACAGTAAAAGTACTGTCCTGATACAATCAAAATCAAAATCCATTTCTCATTTACAGTTCTCCTTTTTATACTATTCGAGAGACTGTTCACAATACAAAACTATAACATAAGTAAAGGAACATTTAGGATGTGACTCTTCACATTCTGTTTTATCCTATAATTAAGAAACAGGGAAATAAGAAAAACGAACCAGTTATAAAACTGAAGTAATCATGAAGTCTTCTGCATCTAATCCTGATATTCCCTCCAGAGTGAATAGTCTTCCATTACTTTCTTTGACTTATTTAATTGCATTTTCTTCAGATCCAACTTTCCATCACAAATCCTGGTAGAAAATTCTTTCTTTAACTCTTGTGTTGTTTGCTTAATAAAGCCCCAAGTCATTGTGATAATCCTGGCAAGTTTTAGTAAATATTCCTCCATAACTTCTTTATTCACCTCGGTCAGTTGTTCTATATTTACTTGGCTGATTTCTCTATGTTCCTCTATATCAACTATTATCATCTTAGGAGGTGTCGCTTCATCAATGGGGAGAATTACCTTCATTCCAAATTCCCCAATAAGATCATTTAAACTATCCCACAACCTTTTTCATGATTTGGTTGTTGTATCTTGAATGGATCTAATCACTTTCAACAAAGGTTTCCATGCATCAAATAAAACTTGGTATTTTAGATTCCTTTTTATGGAGTATAATGGAAATGTGTTAGGGGGATCCTTATACACTCCTTGATAATCGATGACCTTGTCAAAAGCATCATTAGCCTCCTGGTATTGATCTTTTATGTCCTCCATTTGTTCCTCCAATATTAGTTGATCATCTCTGTCTATCTGTATGTCATTGAGGAGACATAAGCACTCCTTTTGTTCTGATTTCAGTTGTTCATTGATATCCATTTCTTTTACCCTTACAAATTCTAAAGTGAGAGTTGTTTCTTTGTTCTCTTCTAAATCTCTTTCAAGATTTCCCTTTTCCCATTCTAGTCCAAGAATTTGGTAATCTTGTTACTCAATGAACTTTTGGGATTTAACTTTCTCTATTTGTAAATTGTATACCACCTGAGCATGCTTAGTTTTAATTTTTCCAATTTCTTCAGAGAGATTTTGTTTGATAGACTCCAACTCCTTATTGTGCATGTATCGTTCAAGCTATAACTTCTTCTCAAATTCGGAATTTATGTCATCCTTTTGAGTTTGTAAATCCATGCTTAGCTCTTCTATGTGAAGAGCCTTGACAGCCCTGGTTTCCCTTTTAAACCCCAAAGTGAGTTTATCTCTTGTATCTTGCACATATTTTTCAATTTATTTCTTGTGTATTTTATCTTTTTCCTCAAATTCCTTCAGAAACTCTGAAGAGATATCATCCTTTTTTGTTTTCAACTCCTTTTCAAGCTTAGTAATTTTAGTTTGTGCTATGCATAATGCTGTAGTAATTTCAAATACAAATGATGCATTTACCATTGCAAATGAATGAAGAGAAGAGGTTTCCTGTGTAGCATTTTCTTCTGAATCAGGCCTTGCCTTCAATTCAATAACTCTCCTTGTGGATGATTGGTTGTTAGTCGATTCTTGTCTCTGCCATTTATTTGATCTTTTCTCAATGATTTTTTTTATCACTATAGTAATAATCTCCTACAACTACAACAATACCATCAAAATTTAACATGTGTAGAAAATGTTGATTTACCTGGTATGGACATGAGGGGTATACACTTGGGGTTAAATGTCCACGACGCCCATATTTGTATTTGATGGCTCTCTGAGTCTCATTTAATTTTTTCGATCTTTGCCATTTTGTTTCTTCATCTGCCATTCTCTTGGCTTCATCTTCTATTTCCATCTTTTCCTTTGCTCTTTTTTGTGCCTCTTCTTCTTCTTCTTCTAGTATTTTAGCTTCCTCTTCATTTTTATTTTGTTGAAGAGATTCCTGTCGAATATTCATCTCATCCTCCTTCTTATTTCTTATTTCTTCATATTTCTTCTTCTCACATGCTTTGAATATTTTCTTGGGCTCATTTTTCTATTTCCCCCTTTTTAGCTTGTCTTTTATGATATTCTTCATCTTCCTTTATTCTCTTTTGTTCCAATTCAACTACTTTATTTATTTTTTCTTTTTCCTTGGTTTCCAACTTCTTCTGGTCCTCTTGGAGAAGCATTTGAAATTGTTCCTGTAATATTTGTTGATATTATGGTAGTTGCGGGAGGTATTTATCTCCACGTGTAAACTTGATGAGAATAGAATATTCTGGGAAGCAAGAAGAAACCTTAATGAGTTGGCTAATAACCCTAGAAGACAAGTTGGCTAAAGGGGATAATTTGTATTAGGTTATTAGCCTCCAAGAGAAGAAGTCGTTCAAAAGAAATATTATATACTGAGTAAATAGGTACCTAGAACGAGAAGTCGGCCCAGGCAGTTAGCTAGAATTAGTATAAATACAGGAGGCTAGTCTTGATTCTGGAAGGCATTCTCAGAAATGCAGAGCACACTTGTGCGCACTGCAGTTGGGTAGTTTTGTGTGCAAGTTTGGAGGAGTGCAGTCGTTGCAGCTACTGCAGCTAGCAGATTTTGTTTTGGCTTGGACTATCTCTTGGTTATGGGTTGGACTATCTGATCAACTCTTTTTTGGTGCACTATCCTTGGAGAAAGGTGCACTACCCTTTGTTTGGATATCTAGCCTAGGGTTTGCTTCCAGAATGATTCTCTGTCAAGGTTAAGGTGCTTAGAGGGTGGCTTTGGCCTATGGTTGGGTGAAAATAGTGATATTGTCTATGGTAAAATGAGCACATCCATCATATTATAAAAGGTTATGGGCCCACACCTCCTTCATTTAGTCTAACAGCTAGAAGGAAGCATATCCATAAGGATATTAAGCTCGTTGAAGAACTGCCACTAGGGTTTCTAGTAGGAGCAGTCACCAAAGCACCGTCGCTAGGGTTACTAGCAGGTGCAGTTGCAGAAACCCTAATCCTCTCGTTGAGGCACCTTAAGTGAAGGGATTGACCTAATCTCCGGATAAACTAGTGTGCATCATCCTAGCGCATCTCCTAGTAGTCTCAGCAAGCTAAGACGTCAAGTTTGAGTTTTTGGTCAAATCTAGGGTTGACCAAGTCAAGGCAACCATGACTTACTCTATGAAGTCAGAAAACAAGTTAGATGGAGCTTCTAACTTTAGAGCGTGGAAGACAAGGATTGAACTCATCATTGCCAAGAATAAAGTGTTGGATATCGTGAAAGCAAAGATCGTGGAACCAGAGCTTGAAGAAGGAAAAGAGAAGGAACCGAGAACGTTGCAGTTATGGAGAAGTTCAAAGACAATGACATCAATGCCATGAGTATCATAGTGGACTCTATAAAATACCACTTTATACCCTACATCTCCCATCTTGAATCGTCAAATAAGATGTATGATGCCTTAACAAACCTCTTCTCAGTCAGAAACATTGGATAAGTAATGAGTCTTAAGAATGAGTTCCGTGACATGAAGATGAATGATGATGACAACATAACATCATACTTTGTGAGAATATCTATGTTAAGAAATCAACTAAAATCTATTGAAGAGATCCTTTCAGAGAAGGAATTGGTAAACATAGTACTGAATGGTCTTCCCAAGATGTGGGATGCATTTGCCGCAAGCATGAACACAAGGAAGGAGTATCCTACATTTGAAGAACTTTGGACTTGCTCTGCTCAAGAAGAATCAAGGATCAATGAAAAAGAGAAACCCCAAAATAAGTACGATGATCAAGCCTTCACAACAAGACTCAAGAATTCTAGGAACAAAAGGAAGTTTGGTTCAAGGAAGAAGCCAAATCAAGAGAAAGATATGTCGAAAATACAATGTTTCAACTGTCGAAAGTATGGTCACTACAGGAATCATTGTTCCGAGATAAATAAAATAAAGGAGACACATGAAACATCAGTTGCCGAAGAAGAGGAACCTACAAATAAGAACAAGAAGGATAAAACAAACTTCTTCTTCTAAGACAAGGTAACAATACTCTTCATAGTTCTTGAACATACGATGTTTTCTATACATATCTTGCATATCTATTTCTTAGAAGATAATATGTTCAAAGAGAAACTATACCTATGGATTGCTATCATTATGACTACAAGTCATACTATACACATGAAAGGATGAAGTACATCAAACAATTCACGTGGAAGTTATTACACAAGTAACAACTAAAATATAAGCCGAATTCAGAATCAATCTTGAAGAAACCTAGAAGAAGTAAAGAAAGAAAGAAGTCAACAATCAAGAGTAAACTGGAGAAAGACTTATGACACCTTGTAGAAGGAAATAGGGATGTAGGCATAAGCATGGATTATGTTAGATGGAGGGAGACGATTATATACTTCCAAAAGAAAAACATGAACTCATACATGAAGCTAGGATTAAGAGGGAGCTAATCCTATGATCCATTAAATATGATAAAGTATATATCCATGGTAGCATACATGAAAAGAAATACATGTTCAGTTTGACTTCAGAAGAAGCCTTCTTTGAAAAGAAGCCTTCTTCGAAAAGAAGCCTTAAAGTATCCCTAGTTTTCCATCCACATCCATGATCCTCTGATGAAAGAAAGAAGTTGGAATCTTTAGAGCATGGAATCTATAGAAAACTCCATGGAACCAAGAGCTAAAGAGAAACATGAGGAAGAACATGAAGATTCCAAGAAATAAAGAGAATCCATAACAACCATTCATTGTATCGATACTCACAAGATTACCAGCCTAATATGAACTCACTAAAATAAATCAAGCAGTGGAATTGAAAGTTGTGATGAAGAACAATGTATGAAAGACTTATGAATGTAAGAATTGCGAGATCCAGAACTAGAGGCTCTCCCAGATGGAGGGAGAAGACTATGATGATTACTTGTTCAAGTAAACCAGACATACCTCTACATGAGTCATTATATCATCCGCAATATCCATGGGTTGGAGTTTTACAACAGATGAATGCAAAGACTATTCTCCAGAGCAATTGAACAAAGAGCGTATGAAGAGCAACCTCAAGGCTGTGAGGTATACCAGAAAGAGACCCTTGTATGCAGATGGAAGATGACAACTTGGTGGAGAACCTCCAATGCACAGAAGAAGCATGGTGAATACTTTCTATAAACATAGATATTGTATCAAAATGGTTACTTAGAAGCTCAGGATGATGGATCGCTAATCCATGACAAACTCTCATGATGCAAGAAGAAGTACCACTTGGATATGTTCCAGTTTGACTCTTTCCACGTTGTTATGAGCTAGCAGGAAACGAAGAGGAATACAACACTGATATACTTTATTGATCAGAGCTATATGAAGCCTTCAGAGAAAACCAATGTTCCAGAAAAACTGAAGTACATTTGAGATCAAGCATTACATTCTCTGTGGTGAAGTCTAGAAAGGAGAAAGTGGTTCTCCAATATATATATCTCCACAGATGAGCAAATAAGCAGACATTTTGGTAAATCTTTTGTCCAAGATGAAAGAGTTTGTGTACTTAAGCTGGAGCTTGTTGGTCACT
>JASDQU010346316.1:1564-12398 GCA_032191745.1 Picea mariana
AAAAAAAAAAAACACATTTGAACTAACTCTCGCACTCATTAGATGGATCGACACTTGGTTGCATGTAGAGTAGAGAGGAGGAGGGCACGCACACACATAGAGGAGAAGGAGGGCGCACGCAGAGGAGGAGGGAACACACAGAGGAGGAGTGCACACACAGAGGAGGAGGGCACGCACAGAGAGGAGGAGTAGCGCAAATGCAGAGGAGGAGGGCGCACGCAAAGGAGGAGGGCATGCACGCATAGGAGAAGGAGGGCACATGCAGAGGAGAAGGAGGGAACACACGTAGAGAAGAATGAGGGAACACGTAGAGGATAAGGGTGAGGGTGAGGATGGTGAGTAACTCTGAACACTTCATGAATTTACATTGTTAATTCGAGAATAGTCTTTTTGTTTTTATAAGTTTGGGTTAGTTCCATTTTGTGTTGGAAGGAAAGGGAAATCTCCCAGATGTGAGTAAATCGCTCCCACAAATGTGTTGGTGCGTCCAAATGTGAGTAAATCTCCCCCACAAATGACAATACGATTCATGTAGCCACAAATTTTCCAATAGGGAGGAAAAAACGCCCCAAACTTGATCCTGCTTTGCTAGTCTTCCACCAGGTGTAGGGTGATTCCAAGCCTAAATTGAGGAAGAGAGCATCCAAGATTAGGATTTGAACTCATTCTAGGATAGGACAGTTTGAAGTTACTTGACCTCTCGCCATGGAAGCCAATCCATTGTTTGGTTGTCCAACAAATCATTGGCCCTATATGCAACTATATGCAACTATATGACTGCAACTATAGTCCGTGCAATATATGTTCACCATCATCGTTGTTGAGGTCAAACACTTAGTTTGCAGTGCTAGGTTTGGGTTGCATATCATATATTTTAGGCTTCAAATAGAAATAAACAATGCACTACAACACGTATTCATCTAGGCAACTATCACCATGAAATAACAAGGAAAGAACCCCAATACAACCATGGAAACAAAATTGTAACAAATCCATGCCTTCAACCAACCCCAACTCTAAAAATCAAGTACGAGCCTTTGGGATGATTTTAACACATCAAAACCAATGTTGCAAGCCAAGATAACATTCTAAACCATGATTGAAACAACGAATTGCAATTGCCTTTTAAGCAACCAAGGACACTCGAAACCACTATGTAGCATATAATCAAATGTCAAAGTGAGTAGAAATGCATGTGAAATGATGTTTCCACATTTGGTCTAGAACATGACTTCATCTTAATGATAAACATAAATAATATGCAAACACAAATCTAGGAATATTGTACCCTTGAAATCAATAAATCATGCATATACAATGTCAGATACTCAATGGATGGAAAACCTTATAACCCAATTGAACTGTGTGATTCACTAGTTGAAGTGAATCACTTATTTATAGTTTTTCCATTAGTGATCAAGCATAAGAGGATGTCTTACAATTGAGTGGTTGATTGCTTAAGTAGAGCACTATTGAGAATCTTGTTGACTATCCTATACACTTCTAGACATCGGGTACACTGAATTGACAGTGTTAATATACCATAGACCCAATATTTATGTAATTGTGTTCATATTTCCTCTAAGGAAAATTATGTACAACTTGTTAAACCTCCTTAAAAAATTGTGTGCTCCAATAGGAGTTGAGTGTGATAAGCACATCTAGGAGGCACATTATTCCAACTCAACATGTCATTTTAGCACCTACAAAACTTTAGTGGAAATATTGTAGAAATGTTTTTGATGTGTAAACAAAGTTGGTAAATGGGAGTGACCTAGGAAACTTCTTGTGGACTATTGTTGGATATTGATGGACACAACAAGATTTGACATTGTTGCAAGCTAAATCTTCCTATAACTTTAGTGTGAATGAAACTACAATAAAATAAGCCTTCCTAATGGTTTTCCTACAATGGATGGAAGGAAACTTTATAACCCAATTGAACTGTGTGATCCACTAGTTGAAGTGAATAACTTATTTATAGTTGTTCCATTAGTGATCAAGCATAAGAGGATGTCTTACAATTGAGTGTTTTATTGGTTAATTTGAGCACTACTGAAACTACAATAAAATGAGCCTCAACATTGTTGCAAGCTAAATCTTCCTATAACTATAATGTGAATGAAACTACAATAAAATGAGCCTTCCTAATGGTTCAAGAAAAGAATTGAAAAAAAATTGTGGATTTAATGGAGTTGCCAATTGATGAGCATATTAACAAAGATTCTAAATTACTTGCAAAACATATTCAAGAAGTCCAATCATAAATTAATCTCACAAAAGAGTTAGACACCAATCTAGTTTTCAATGTTTCGGACAATTATACATATTGTATAGAGTCAAATGAAGAACTTGATTATTCTCAGGAGGAAACTTNAAATTACCAAAGAAGAAAAGAGAATAAATTGAAAGGGATAGACACTAAGTTTACCAAATTTAGACCCTACCGAGATAAATGAAAAATAACTATCCCTAAGGCATGTTTCTGATGAGGAGACTATAGGTCAAAGGTTCAATGGTCAAGTCCCTCAAGTTTACCAACCACTATTGTGGCCTACGGTTGAATTAATATCTATTTGGATATTTTGGGGAAGAGGGGGGCTACGGTTAAAACATACTCGCTTGCATTTGTTTTTAGTTCAAATGGTCATCGTAAATTGGGCATGGATAAGATTAGAGAATTTCTAATCTTTCTGTTCAGTTCTTCAAATTCCCATAGTTGTGGATTGCCCCAATGAAAACTCTTCTCTTTGGTGGTCATGTCGTGTAATGGTGCAATTGTTTCTTAAACGTTTTCTATGAAAATCCTCAAGTTTTGTATGAACATCCTCAAGTATTTCATTGCTCCCGTGAAACTTTTGATCTTTGTCAAGATGGTAGGAATAAGACATTGTCAATCTTTTCAATCTTGTTTGGATCCACCCTTAGCGCTCCTCCATTGATTATGTGTCTAAGATAAATCAAGAACACTTTTTGACACTACATTTTTTCAAATTCATGATCAAGTGATCTATTTTTAGTGTCTCTAGTCCTTGTTCCACTTGTTGTATGTGCTCTTAATAATTATTGTTGAACATTAGTATGACATCTAGATAGACTTTTAAAATGAGTAAATAAATGGTTGTAGCACATCATTCATCAAGCACATGAAAGTTGTAGGTGCATTACATAAACCCAAATGAATCACTAACCATTCATACAAACCTTGTTGCCTTGTCTTCAATTTTATTTTCCACATATTTTGCTTTGATCCTTAATCCAAGTCTTGTCTCACCCAACCTAAGTGATATGGTTGTGAATGACCGTGAGTCTCTAGGTAAATATTTTAAACTAGTTGTGGGTCTCGGGGCCTTGACATGGTCAAGGGAGGAAACATGAACTTTAGGCCTTACTGGAAGTTTTCAATGAGCCAGGGCCAATAAGGATGCCTCGTATAACCATACAAGGCCTTCTAAGGGTATTCCAACCTATGGTTGTGGATGTCGGTGCCACTAGGTGTTTTTGAGTCGTAGGTATGTGTCTCAAGGTATTGGAAATGATATAGGGAAGAAGGCCATGCCCTAGGTTCTAAAGAAATCTTTGAGTCATCTAGAGCCATGAACAATGCCTCAAAGTACCACACATAAAATCTAGAGGGGTATCCTTGGCCTCTAAGAAATGATGTTAGTGCTCTCACAAGGTTTTGAGCATTAGCTATGGGTCTGAAGGCCTTGATATGGTTGAGGGGGGAACCCAAGTCTTAGTCGAAGTATAAAGCTTCTAGGCATCCATGGCCAAACATGACACCTCAAACCAGAACACCCAATCTCTCAAGGGTTTATGCAACTTCTAGGGCTCAAATTCCATTAATGACACCTCAAACCACCATAGATGACCTCTCGAGAGTATCTTTGGAATTCAAGTGGGAGTATGGGCATCAATAGGATATTTTGAGCACTGGGTATGGGTCTTGGGTCCTTGGACAAGATCGAGAGAGGAAACCCCCTCCTTCCATCCCATTGTCTCCTCTCAGGTTCAATTCCTTCACAGTCTTCCATATAGAAGACCACAACCCTTTCCTTTATAGTTTGTACAACTTCATCAAAACCATTACACCCTATGCATACAATGGATTAAACAACAACTCGATCATCTTGTAATATCTGTCACACCCAACCCCAACATTATTGCCAACTTGAACCTTTCCTCCATTCCCCACCAGCCACTAAAGGCGCTTTCCAAATATGTGAAATTACAGGATCATGGATTTACAAACTATCAATCCCCACTCAAACTCTTTGATAGGTCTCAAGTCTAGTTCTCCACTGAGCGTCGAGGGATATGCAAATATATGCAACTTATATGCAACTTATATGCAACTATATGCAACAATGCAACTTATGTAACTTATGCAACTATATGCAACTATATTGCAACAATTTCGTATGCAACTGTATGCAATTATGCAACTATATGCAACTATGCAACATGCAACTTATGCAACTTATGCAACTTTATGGAACTTATGCAACTTATGCAACTTTATGGAACTTATGCAACTTTATGCAACATGCAACTTATGCAACTATGCAACTATATGCTACTATATCACAATTTCGTATGCAACTATATGCAAATATGGAACTATATGCAACTATGCAACTATATGGAACTATAAGAAACTTTATGCAAAAATGCAACTTATGCAACTATATACAACTTTATGCAACTATATTGCAACTATGCAACTATATCCAACAATGCAACTATATGCAACTATATGCAACTATATGCAAATATGCAACTTATCCAACTATATGCAACTATGCAACTATATGCAACTATATGCAACTTATGAAACTATATTGCAACTATATGCAACTATATTGCAACAATTTCATATGCAACCATATGCAAATATGCAACTATATGCAACAATGCAACTTATCATGTCTTTTAGTGACTATATACAACTATATGCAACTATACACAACTTATCCAAATATATGCAACTATGCAACTATATGCAACTTCATGCAACAATGCAACTATTATGCAACTATATGCAACTATATTGCAACAATTTTGTATGCAACTATATGCAAATATGCAACTAACTACAACTNATGTTTTTTAGTGACAATATGCAACTTTGTGCAACACTGAAACTTATGCAACTATTTGCAACTTATGCAACTATATGCAACTTTATGCAACAATGCAACCTATGCAGCTATATGCAACTATATGCAACTGTGTTGGTACCAAAAACGTATATTGGCATGATAACTTATCTTCTTGTTTTAATGAGTGTAGGTACCACCAAATATATGAAAATATGCAAATATGAAACTATATGCAACTATATGCAACTATGCAACTTGAAACTTATGCAACTTATGCAACTTTATGGAACTTATGCAACTTTATGCAACTTTATGCAACATGCAACTTTATGCAACAATGCAACTTATGCAACTATATGCAACTTTATGAAACAATGCAACTTATGCAACTATATACAACTATATTGCAACTATATGCAACTGTGTGGGTACCAAAAACGTATATTGGCATGATAACTTATCTTCTTGTTTTAACGAGTGTAGGGACCACCAAATAGGTATCTATCAAATCTATATTCCTTGAGTGATGATCAAGATGTACTAAGATAGGTTAAAATTGAGGCGTGTTGTACTAGATTTACTGGTTCTAGATCAACTAGGTTGGAAAAGGTAAGGAAAAGATTTCATATACGCATGCAATTTTTTATTGCCAATGGAGGGTCATGTAATTATGATGTTGAGAGCATAGGTAAAATTGAGTTTCCATTGAGGTATAAACATCTAGTGCAACAATGGGCATCTAAGGAGCTACCTGAAGTGGACACAAATTTCTTCATCAGTGGGAGGATGTATCACATTGCTCCTTCGTCCTTACATGGATTGGGGTTATTTTCCATGGATGGCATAAAGGTCAGCTATGGCAGTGTAACTAAATTGATGGAGTATGTTGGGCCATTATACAAATACAATCATTGGTTGATGTTGGTCCCATATACACAAAGTATGCAAAGATACATAGTTGTCGTATATTATATACAACTAGTAGATAACAATCAAAATAAAGGGGCAACTATGTATATTGATGGAAAGCCAAAAGCTACTAGAAACATTGCAGGTTTTATAAATAGTACACGACCAGTGGCAACAACTAAGAAACCGAATTGCATATTTGAGGGACATGAAGGAATACGTATATTTGTATGTGCAACAAAATTAATAGTTCCAGGTGAAGAGTTGTTGATCGATTAAAACTTAAATCGAATAGATGGAGGGGGTGTGACTATGGGGATAAATATCTTACATACCATTCAACCCAACCTTTGATCAATCATTGTTACAATTTATCGCTGCAATATTTCAATTTTTTACTGCATAATTTTTTTACAATTACTTTCATAACTCTTGTTGATTAATTTATTGTGTTAACATCTATGCAGGGTGACCGTGAGATATCACAGGCTACATCTGTCTAGGATGACTGTGGAAAGGAGCCCACTGTGCCTCAACAGGTAAATGTTAAATACAATAAAAACTAAATTTCAGAAATTTCATTATTTTTTTCTAATGTTACTGTAATATTTCATTTTCTTAATGTTACAGGTGAATTTCATAACTTTTATTGATTGATTTATTGTGTCAACATTTGTCCAGGGTGATCGTGGCAGAAAATCACCCGCTACATCTCTCTAGGGTGACCGTGGAAAGGAACCCGTTGTGCCACACCAGGTAAATGTTAAATACAGTAACAACTTATGACTACAACAACTAAATTTCTGAAATTTCATTATTTTTTTTTCTGATATTACTCGAATATTTCATTTTTTAAATGTTACAGGCGAATTTCATAACTTTTGTTGATTGATTTATTGTTTCAACTTCTTTCTAGGGTGAACGTGTCCGAAAATCACCCACTACATTTGTCCAGGGTGACCGTGGAAAGGTACCCGCTATGCCTCACAAGGTAAATGTTAAATACAGTAACAACTTATGACTACAACAATTAAATTTCTGAAATTTTGTTATTGTTTTTCTGATATTACTGCAATATTTCAATTTTTTAATGTTACAGGTGAATTTCATAACTTTTGTTGATTGATTTATTGTGTCAACATCTGTCTAGGGTGACTGTGTCCAAAAATCACCTGCTACATCTGTCCAGGGTGACCTTGGAAAGGCACCCATTGTGCCTCACCAGGTAAATGTTAAATACAGTAACAACTTATGACTACAAAAAATAAATTTCTCAAATGTTAAAGTTCATCTTATTAATTTTATTCATCAATGTATTATGGCATGGTCAATGTGGGAAGGCTCCCACTAAGGATATTGATGAGGAGGAAATATTTTATTTGATTGACCCAATGACAACTGTAACAAAGGCCTTGAAGAAGGCTAACATAGAATATCTAGGTTTTCTTAGCAAAATACCCCTGACACAGTAGGACAGGGCAAGAATTATAGAGCTACAAAATACAATAACTAATTTTGAGGTAAGTGGCATCTTCACATATTTTTATCATCTATGGCAATTTCATATGCATTTTTTTGTTTTATATTTTGTATATGATCTGATAAAGTAAAGTTTTCCGTTTGTAGGAGTTTTTAAACCTTGTGCATGGGGAACCTGTCAATCTTGCAACTCCTATAAGTAGCAGTGATGGTCCAATGCAAAACAAATGTCAATATATCAAAGTGCAAGTGAGGCTTTTTCAGCCTCCTAAGGTTCCCCTCAAATCCATTGATGAGAGAAATGATTTTGACCAGCATGACACGTCGAAGCATGATGAGATGGACCCTAGGACTCCACATGACTCCGGAGAGGAACGTACTGTAGATGGACAGGATGCTATTATGCATGGAGCATAACGAATTAAAAGCATTGGATCACTAGATGTCACCTTTCTAGTGGATGACGCATGTGTTCCGATCAAGATTCAGATGATTGCAGGTAATTGTTAATTAATTGATTCATTTTTTTCATGAAATTGAAATGGACATTTGTTGAGATTATTATAAATTAATGGATAATGCGTTTCTGCAGGAAACAATGCTTTCTATAGAAACTTAAATGACAAAGCATTGGAGTTGTTTGGCCCCACCATTCGCACATGGTGGAATGGCTAAGATAGAAAAAATAAAGATTATTTAATAGGCCACATGGCAAACTTGTTCGACAACACTTTCAACAAGAAAGTGGTTATAAAGTTAGCCAGTGAGAATTTAAAATATACCAGGGCCTAGTATAGGGAGAAATTGCAATTAGAACTCAAGCACGAGCGCCCTCCCATGGTTCTCGAGAAAGAGTGGAAGGTGCTAATAGAGGATGCAAAGGAGAACTTGTTTAAAAAACAAGGAAGACATCCACGAGTTGTTCAAGAAAGGTACAACACATGTCATATTATCAGTGAAATATGATCATTTATGTTTTTCTTTCCTATTTTAAGCAACAATTTTGATATCTAATGTTTTTCAAAAATTCCATATGTAGGCTACCAGACACCTCCAAAGAAACCAAGTTCAGAGTGGAAAAACACGGCCAACATAAACATGGCCAGGGTGGCTACGAAAAACTAAAAGCTTGAATAGTAAGATTTAAATGATTATCTGTGTTTAATATTTATTTAACAGTAGTGAACAAATATATGTTTTTGTTATTGGTATTTTTATTAGTGTTATGCATTGCAGTTAAATATGTTCGACACTGCTGCCACCGAGGAGGACCTAAAGCTTGGTTACAAGCATGGTTTTTAAAGTGTGATTGAATATAGAAAAATCTTGGGCTAGACTCCTATCTCCCCAGCCACACAAGTAAATCAAATGAATAAAGAAATCGCAGTAGCATGCTTGTAAAGTATATTCATATTTTATTATATCACCCTTAACTAAGTATTTATGTTTGTTTTCAAACAACAGTGCTACCACGGTAGTGAATCTAGCGGTATTCAACAGACACCACGTCATACAAGGGTGCACATGTCCAGTGATAGTGTAGAGCAGAGTACCCATTCCGGTATGTATGCTTCAGAATTAGAAATATTTACTGTGATTGTAGATATTTATTTCCTGACTTATACTTATATATTATCTTCTCAAAATTGAAGAGCATGTAGCTCAGGAGGGTGAAATGCGAGAGGATCAAACAAGTGGACAAGAAATTAACGCACCAACTATCAAAACTACACAGACAAGTAAAGGGCAATAGTGTAATGTTAATCAAAATAATGAATTAATTATTTCAATTATATTTAAACATATCGATATGATCATTTTCATTGTAGCAGTTCACGACCCTAAACAGATGCCTCGACACCCTTCTCAACGATGTACCATAAGTATGGTACATAAGCGCACACAAACAATATAAGGATAGGGCACATGAAATACAATATCCTTGGATGATTATGATACCCCAATTGTCAATTTTATGAATGTAAAAAAACATAAATCAAAGAAAAAATAGAGGTATAAATTCATGACTTGTATTTGGATGTTTATCGATGTTTATATGTTCATACGTTTTCATGACTATCCTAGTTATGCATGAATGTCTATATGTTTTCTATATAAAGAAAATCATTTGTTGGGTATGGGGAATTGAGAGCGATGTGAGGTGGGGGAAGGGCCATATGAGATTCCACCTTCACGTGGTTGGCCCTGTTCAGTAGAGAATAACCTATTCTTGAAACAAAGAGAAGCTCATTAAGGTATGTGACCACCTAATTTTTTTCTAGAGTATTTTTATAACTAAATGCATGTTTATTTGCTTATATATTATTTACTCGTATAAAGAATTTATGTTTTATGATTCATCCAGGTCTTGGTGATGGAAATGCATCTCGTGGACAACTCTTATCAAGTTGTATGGGCTAATGGATCCGGCGAAAGGACAATGAAAAGGTAAGGTTTTTGACATGTTTTTTAAAGTAGGCTTTATACTAGTAAAAGTTCACAATCCTCATGAAAGGATACAATTGCAATTTTGGTAGACAAGCATCAATTTTTTTAACAAAGTATGAATCATAGATTGTGGGAAAAACCTTTTTTTGTATTCTTACGTTGACCAATACAACTATANTATCCTAGTTATGCATGAATGTCTATATGTTTTATATATAAACAAAATCATTTGTTGGGTATGGGGAATTGAGAGCAATGTGAAGGGGGGAAGGGGCCATATGAGCTTCCACCTTCACGTAGTTGGCCCTTTTCAGTAGAGAATAACCTATTCTCGAAACAAAGAGAAGCTCATTAAGGTATGCGACTACTTAATTTTTTTCTAGAGTATTTTACATAACTAAATGCATGTTTATTTGCTTATATATTAATTACTCATATAAAGAATTTGTCTTTTATGATTCATGTAGGTCTTGGTGATGGAAATGCATCTCGTGGACAACTCTTATCAATTTGTATGGGCTAATGGATCTAGCGAAAGGAAAATGAAAAGGTAAGGTTTTTGACGTGTTTTTTAAAGTAGGCTTTATACTAGTAAAAGTTCACAATCCTCATGAAATGATACAATTGCATTTTTGGTAGACAAGCATCATTGTTTTAACAAAGTATGAATCATAGATTGTGGGAAAAACCTTTTTTTGTATTCTTACGTTGACCAATACAACTATAACAAATTTTTAGTACAAAATCTTAACCACACACACACACACATATGAACCCTAAGTAAACAAATGATAGAAGATAAAGGAAGAATATGTATTGATAGGAGTGAATGAAGATAATAATCTGAATAATGGAGTGGAGAGTGCACTCTAGCCTTGAATTGAATAATACTT
>JASDQU010346317.1:0-12398 GCA_032191745.1 Picea mariana
TATCTTTGTGATTATCTTTTTCTTGGGCAGCAATCTGTGAAAGGGGCATCCTTGACTTATCCTTTTATCCTTAGCCTTTCATTTACCCAGATTGCCTTAGGGACGTCTCCCTTGGACTTGCCCTCCTAAATAGAAAGAGCCCCCCATCGAGGTGACAGTGGGTGGGGAAGCTCCTATTGCACCGGTTTCAAAGCCCTTGGCCCTTTTCTACAAACCGTGCGATAACAGGCCTTAATGCGTTTTCTCCTACTCAGCTTCAAAAAATGTAAAACGGCTAGCATAGGAGAAGATAGATTTGAGTGTTGCTAAGGCAAGGCTCAATCCTCTTCAACATGAAAGAGTAGAGTGTTTCTAGGGCAAGGCTCTATCTCACTTCAGCAAATGAAATGGCCAAAAATCTTAATGGGGACATGAGACAAGGACCTTCTATGTGTGCTTGTCCCCTAGGGTTTAAATCAACAAAATTATAACCATAAATGCAAGAGAAATAACACTACAACCATTCATTCAAGAAGTTTTGCAGAAGTTTACTTACATTTAACCAATAAATCAAGTAGCAAACCCTAGTTGTAACACCTTCCACCAAGATAAATGCCAAAAATGCCAATAAAAGACTTCAACAAGTGCGCCTCMCAATTTCAGCCAGGAACTCCAAGTGTAGCACAAATTTCAGACCTCACTAATGAGTGAGTGAGAGACGATGAAAAAATGAAGGTAAAAACCCTCAATTTATACAGTACCATGACCTAATTTCACTTTTAGGTCATAAAAAGGCAGACAAGGCCAAAATATTAAAAATCATATTGTTTTACATTAAATGCTTAAAATTAAACCCTAATCAAGCTAAAGAGATACGTCATGCCCCTTTTAGGGTGACGTTAGCCCCTTCTAGGGAAAATGCAGCATCCTGGAGCAAAACGTTAGCCCTCCTTGGGCTTCTCCAACCTGCCACACGTGCCAAAACTGCCCCAGTTGTCGCCCAAAGCGTCCATGCTGTTAGGTGACGTCATGGTCATGAAGGGTGACGCCCTAGGCCTTCCAAGGCCAACGTTCCACTAAAAAGGGCACAATCCCCCTAGGTCAAGCTCTGTCGGGGTGCCTCTACAAGACGTCCTCCTTCTCTCCTGTGCAAACCCCTCTGTCCGGTCTTTGCCCCCCGCTGGGGTCTCAACATCCATCTGGTGGGCTCTTCAGCCCCATGGATGTTCAAACTGATCATCTCCCCATGTGTACCGGTCCAACATGGTACCTGTCCGTCGGGCATGATCCTGCACATCAACAGCTATGCCCTCCATGGGCTCATGAGTCACAGGGATCATAACAATGTCAATCACATCTCATCATCAATATTATTAAACATGTGCATAAAACCCCTATTACCCCAGTTAAAAGCTCAAAGACATTATACAAGCATGTAATACAAGTTTGGAGAAAGTGACAGGGCGTCCTATTGGGCTAGTGTCCAATGGAAGAGGAAAGTTTTCGGAAGGGACTTCATCCAAGCCATGTAAGTGGGTGATGTGGATAAGGGATGTCCAGGCAAGTGGGTGCAGTGAGAGCAGAGGATGCAAAGTTTTACTTGTGGGTGCCTTTGTAGAAGGCGAGTTGCACCTGTCCTGGATGCAATTTTTTCCAAGCCCATTCACACCTTTTATTCTTATTCTTTATTGCTTTTTTTTCAAGAAGCTAATCAGGGGACACTGCCTTGGCGTGGTGACCAGTGGTGACAGTGTTAACCACAAGTACTTTCATAGAAATGAGAAGGCTGGCTTGTGATGAGACCCCCTTTCTCTTGGCCATGCAACCAAGAGTCACTACCCTGGTGTGGTAGTCAGCTGGTGGTAATGTCATACTGCTAGGTACCCAAGGACCTAATAGGCTGGCTCGTGATGAGACCCCCTATCCTCTGACTAGGTCTTGTTTTATTATTTTTATGGGTCCCTCTTGTTTCTTGTTGAGAAGCCTTCTATTTCTTTCTCGGGGATCCCTGGGCGAAGCATCTCGAGGTTTTATTCTTAGGATTTTATCTTTTGCCAACTTGCTTTTACCTTTTGGGCCTTTAGCCCCTTGTTCCCACAAGATAAGGTGCAATCCTGAAAATAGGTCAACCGAATGCCTGGACAAGTGTAATGGTAAAAATGAGCGGGAAGCAAGATGAAAAAGTAGTGCTATGACAAGAGCGGACGATGGATTTTTAGAAATCCCCCCAGTGGCAAACCAAAACCTATGGACGTAGGCTTACTAGGGCATCCTGTCATTCCCCCCAGACATGGTCAAGTAGGCAAATATAAGATCCAAGCATTTGTTAGAAATAAAAGGAATTAAATGCACATATTCAAAGGTTTTGAAGATCAGAGTGACACATACCATGATACCCGGACTCATTGCCTCATGGAGCAAGAACCATCTCTGACACAAGACTAAGTCGATGGTGATGGATGTTGCTGCCGACAAAGTAGAGTTGCTGAAAGGGAGAAAAGATGGTCTCTCCAAGGCCATGCTAAAGTCGATCCGGCTCTTGGTACTCCATGTCTAGGACCTGTGGGCCTCGAGACATGATCTCCTAGTTATCCCTAAAAGTGGGGGATAACAGTTCCATAGTCGGAATATACTGAATATTGAGAATGTTCTTCTGCACCATGTCCTGGACATAGTGATATATCATCTCGATGTGTTTCGATCTGTCATGAAATACATGATTTTCGGAGAGCTTTATACAACTCTGGTTATCACAGTGAATTACTGTGGGTTCCAGCTTAGTACTGAACAAATATGAGAGTAGGTTTCTAAGCCATACTGCTTCTCTACTAGCAACAATGTATTCTGCCTCTGCAGTGCTTTGGGCTATAGTGCCTTGCTTTCTGTTGGACTAGGAGATCATAGCTGAACCCAAATTGAAACAATATCCAGAAATGCTCTTCCGGTCCACTGTACTTCCCATCCAATCTGAATCTGAAAAACCATGAAACATTACACCTCCACTAGAAGTGTATCTGAGCCCATACGCTATAGTCCCTCGGACATATATGAGAATATGCTTAGCAACAACCATGTGAATGTGTTTTGGATTACACATAAATTGATTGAGGGCATTCACTGCATAACAAATGTTCGATTTGGTGTGTACTAGATACATCAAGGACCCAATAATCTGACGATATACTGTAGGGTCTTCTGGATCTGATCCCGTAGCTTGATCATGTAACTTCTTCAGGTTAGAAATCATAGGTGTGGTCATGGACTTACAGTCCAGCATCTCAAATCTGCGAAGCACATCAATTGCATACTTACCTTGTGAGAGAAAGATCTCACCAGGTTTCTGCCACACCTCTAAACCAAGAAAGTAATGCATAAGACCCAAGTCTTTCATTTCAAATTCTGCTAACAACTCCCTCTTAGTCTGAGCTATCAGATGTTCCTCTCTAGTAAGGAACAAATCATCCACATATAAAACCAAGATCACAGGATGATTCTTCACAACCTTTATATAAAGGTTAGGATCTGCTATACTCTTGGAGAACCCAAGACTCTGAAGAAAATTGTCAATTCTTCCATACCAAGCTATCAGAGCCTGTTTCAGTCCATACAAGGCTTTCTTGAGTTTGTAGACATGGGATTCCTTCCCATGGATCACAAAACCCTCAGGCTGCTCGATATAAACCTCTTGCTCAACTTCACCATTAAGAAAAATAGTCTTAACATCCATTTGGTGAAGTTTCCAATCAAAAATTGAAGCAAGAGAAATGATGACTTTGATAAAGGTGTACCTAGCCACGAGAGCAAAGATCTCATCATAATGAATTCCCTCTTTTTGGGAGAAACCACAAGCCACAAATCTAGCTTTGAATTTTTCAACACCACCATCCGCTGCATGCTTTATTTTGTAAATCCATTTCGAGGTCACTACTGATTTTCCTTGTGGTCTTGGGACCACTTCCCATAAGTCATTCTTCAATATTGACTCATATTCTTCTACCATGGCATCCTTCCACACTTTATGCTTGGCAACGTCATCAAAAGTGGAAGGTTCCGATTCAATCACATGTTTCAACTGAGCTATCAAACCTGAGTACTTATCTGGTTTCTTACTTTTTTTGAAAGTACCTTTAGGTGCTGCATGCACCATGATGGCTTCCTTTTGATAGGAGGTTTCTCTAGGGGAAACTCAACAGAATCCCTTATGGGATCCACTAAAGGCTCTCTAGCCTTCTCACTCTTCTCATCTGAAAGTTGTGAATATGAAAGCTCTTAAGTTGGAGCTTCTTGCTCCTCTGTATCGTAGGGAAGCTCTCTAGAACGACGAAAAGCAGCTACCTCATGGAAGGTCACATCTCTACTGACCTCTCTCTATATTTTTTTTCCATGGCACATATATTCGATATGCTTTTGAGGTCTCATTGTACCCCACAAAAGTTCCTTTCTTTCCAGAGGGCTCTAACTTAGTCCTCTTTTCTTTTGGTACATGTGTAGACAGGGCTACCAAAATTTTTCAAGTGATCAACTGAAGGCTTCTTACCCGTGAAGACTTCTTCTGGAGTTTTCTCTTCCAAGGCTTTATGAGGCACCTATTCTGAATATAGATTGCAGTACTTGCAACTTTGGCCCAAAGAGACAACAAAAGATTTTGATCATACATCATAGCTCTAGTTGCCTCACGAATTGTCCTGTTCTTTCTTTCTGCAAACCCATTCTGCTGGGGATAGTAAGGCACAACTAGCTCCCTCTTAATCCCAGAAGCTCGGCAAAGATCATCATACTTGTGGGAGTCAAACTCTTTTCCATTATCTGTTCTGAAAACCCAGATATGTCGACTTGTCTGATTCTCAATAAGATTCTTAAAATCCTAAAATTTACTAGAAGATTCATCTTTACTTTTTAGAAAATAGATCTAGGTTTTACGAGAGCAATCATCAATAAAAATGATATAATAAAGATAACCATTCATGGATGGTGCAGTCATAGGTCCACAGAGATCATAATGAATAAGATCTAAGATACTAAGTTGCACGAAACAGGTAAGCGTCTAAAAGCTTCCGAAACAAGTACGGCAGGAAACGTGACCCTTCGAAAATGGAAACATCGAGGGAAACATCGGGGCAAACGTTGTATATATATATATATATATTTAACAAAAAACACATTATCTTGCAAGAAAAACATAATGACAGACATAAATGATATATAATATCCTAAACCCTAAACGAATAAAAAACATGTACGAATGGTTTATCTTTCTTAAAAATGGAAAAAACAACAAATTTGGTGAGTTTTGGGGGGTCCATGGCCTACTTAGACACCCGTATAGGCCCACAAACAACCAAAACAGGGCCAAAACGTCGTTCGTACGGGCCAAAACTCAACCGAAACGTCGTCGTCCGTACCGTACAATGTTTCGTACTCGCGAAACATCGTACGATACGACCGACGGGGTTTCAGTCGGGTTTCGTACCCGTTTCAGAGTTTCGCCGAGTTTTCAGTACCGGAACGACACCTAGATGGAAGTTTCCTACAACTTAGCTAAGATACCATTAGTTTTTCTATTACTGTGAGGGTAAGCTTTCTTTGTATTTTTACCAAGAGCACAACCTCTACAAATACTATCATGCTCAAAAGGAAAATCTGGCATACCTGTTACCATCTTTTGCAAACCTGGGAGAGCATTATAGTTGAGGTGTCCAAACCTTCTGTGCCATAGTTCGCAAGGGTTGATCATCTTATGGGATAATGCTTGAATAACTTGACCTGAGACTTTGAATAACCTGAGCTGAAACTTTGATAATTTGAGGGCCACATAAGAGCCTTTCCTTTGGAGAAGGCTACTGTGTACCCTTTACTTTCTAAAACTGCAACTGAAATAAGATTTTTCTTTAAACCAAGAACATAAATAATTTCTTCAACATGAAATACATTACCAGTCTGAAGCTGAAAAGAGGCTAATCCAACTCCTTTGATGGCATAAGTGCCATCATCACCCAATTCTAGCTTCACATTGAACTTCTTGTCTCGGTAGTTCACAAGGTTCTGCTTGAAGCCTGTCATGTGCTTGGAGGCCCCACTGTCCACGAAGAATATTTCTTCTGATTTGGTGACAACACTGGAGAGAGATGAAATAAGATAACTCTCTCTGCACTGCTCTTGTTCTTTGGAAGCAGCTCTGGTTCTCTTTCTTTGAGGCTCTTCTTCCTCAGCTGCAACTGAAGCATGGAACTTACCTTTCTGTTTTTCTTTGAAGGAGGGTTCCTCCAGTCATTTGCATAATGACCTAGTTTGTTATAGTTAAATCATCTTACTTTGGACAAATGAGAGTGAGGATGAGAGTGCTTACCTTGAGGTTTCTTACCTTTGCCTTTGTGCCGAGGAAACCTCTTCCATTTCTTGGCTTTGGCGGAAAGAGCATGGTCTTTCACATTGGAGGGCTCATTTCTGCTTTTAATTCTGCCCTCTTCTTCCAAGCAATCATGCCATAATCTCTCGAAGTTGGGTTGAACTTCTCTTCCATTTACAAATGAGAGAAATGTCTCCCACTATTCTGGAAGACCATCTACTGTCGTTTGCACAAGGTCATCATCATCTACTACAACTCCAATTGCTACGAGCTGATCTCTTGTTTGGGCAATCTTTGAAAAGAAGGCAGAGATGGTTTCATCCTTTCCCATCTTTAATGTACGTAGTTGTTTCTTCAAAGTCCTCTTCTGAGTAGGGGCCTTCTTTTCATACAAGTTTGCTAGGGCATCAACGCATTCATTTGTTGTCCTTAAGTTAACAATAAGAGGCATCATACTATCTTTAACTGAGTCAAAAACGACCCTCTCGGCTTTGGCCTACCTCTTCTTATAGGCTGCACTTCCTGTATTTGTAATAGGTTCTTCCACTACTCGGGTAACCAACTCATCCAAATCACTTTCTTCCAAGATATTCAAGACCCTAGCCTTCTGGGCATTGAAGTTTGAAGCCCCTTCAAGCCTATCTTCTGCTTTGACTGAAGATGAAGCCATACTGAAGTCTATTTACAGGAGAGATCTGATACAAAACACCCTTACTGCTGATCTGAAAAACAAACACTTAATAGAGGATCTACGCAGGCTCAAAATTCTGCCACAAATGAGCTCCTTTCACGCCCTAAGCTCTGATACCATGTTAGAATTTAAGGGCAAAATCGATAGGCTAGCTAAAAGCATAATTTTTTATAATTTTCAAATCATTAGTTCTGTAATTATGACCAACAAAGCATCTTACTATAATTATGACTAGCAAAGCATTAAAATTATGATGCATAACCTCACAGTATTAGTGAGTAAATTACATACACAACCCATATTTGAATATTACCATAGCTCTAGAAGAGAAAGAATGTACCTGATTTACTGTTGTTGCCTTCCTCCAATGTATGCTCAGAAAAGCTTAGTGAAACATGGATCAAACCCTTAGGGTATATCTCATCATGATTATAGGGACGATGCCAAGAAGGACTATTAGGTTAGGAAAACAAAAAACAAAACTCAACAGGCTGAAAACTATAGTCCAAGTATTGGGGCTAAATACAACTCACTGTCCAACCTAGGTTGGAAAAATAAAGCCACAATCAACATCAGGCAGATCTAATACATTCATCCCAAAACACAGATGCTTACTTCAAGCAAAGACAAGTCCCAACGATCCAAGATCAACCTTATCAAACCATTCAGAAGGAATAAATACTAAAGCGGCTGACTGGGAAGAGCAAGGCGACTGGTTGGGATGAGTAAGGTGGCACCAACACACCAACAACAGAGAAAACCCAAGCATCAGGCAGGGATGGAATCTAATAGGTCATCGACAAGGTCCAACAGTCACAGTTAGCAGAGATAAACCCACGACAGGCAGGGAAGGACACACATAGGCCAGCGACAAGCTTCAGCAGGCAGAGATAAACCCAAGACAGGCTGGTACAGACTAAGAACATGCAAAGGAGAACTAAAAATGATCCTTGTAAACTTGTGCAAGAGAGCCGCAACAAACCTCAGTCTTCACATTATCTTGGAGGAGATAGATCAAATGATCAAGTGAGACAAGTGGGGGAGAGACCACTCCTTTCTATAGTTTTAGGTAGGTAAGATAGGGTTAACACATTAACCATTTAGAGTCCACTTGACATAGCTTTAGGGTTAAGTTAACCCCTAAAATAACAAGCCAATTAAAATGTCAAGTGGTAAATCCAATAGGCCAAACAGAAGTCAACAAGGTAATTAAATCGAAGAGGAGGGTTTCATAAACATGGCAGCCAACTTTCTTTAGGAAATGGTAAAGTCCAAAATAATCATAAATTTAGGAGGGTAATAACTCAAGCAAGGAGTTTCATAAAAAATAAACAATAAGACAAAGTCAAAAGACAAGTCCTTCTTTAATGGCAGTTTGTCCACATGAGTCCATGATATAACTTATAAGCTTTTTATCATCCTAGCATACATGGAAGGCTAATGGCATGATCATGCCTTTCTTCTTTACTGCTCCTAGGTCATTTGGACCATCCCAGGAGAGAAGAAGGTCACACATCATCTCAGCTTGGTACTTAAACCAAGAATCTTCCTGGTCCCAGACTAGGATACCCCAAAACACATCTGGGGGTCCTAGAATATATCTATGAGATTATCCACCAAGGTACACAACCAAGGATCAATCCAAGTGCTAAGCAAGGATTCCCTAGAACACATCCAGGGGCCCTAGAACGCATCTAGGGATTTATATCATCAAACTGCTTGGTTCCTAAGTAAGAACCCCAGAAATACACTGGGGGCTCAACTAGGGTCTTTTGTCATGGCTCTAACTGTTTGGTCCCAGACCAAGAACCCCAGGAGTGCATTGGGGGCCCTAGATCACAACTAGGGTCTTTGCCATCCTCCCGAAGAATGGCTCTTGCAACTGCATTAATTTTAACATACCTCCAACAAGGAAGCTCTATTTACTCATAACTATTGGATTTAACAATGATTGGTACATAGACAATGGAAATCAAAGAATCTCATCTCTCAATATTTGTTTGAGTCTCTACAATTGCATATATCGGCACATTCCCGCTCCTAGCAACTTGTTTGCATCTAACATCTAGGTAAGATGACACTTGTTGATAGAAAGTGTCTGTCCGTTGATTCTATTTTATAAACAACATGAGTATGAATTGTATAATAATAAATATTGCTGGTCCTTGATTTGCCATTAATGTTGAGATTTGGGTACCTTGGAAAGTGGTCCCCTTGTGTTTATGAGCCTCTAAACGCAAGTGGGAAATACTTTGTACCATGTACCATGTACTTTATGTCTAATTTCACTTTGACTTAGGAGATTTAAGTCAAAAGTGAAATTTGGTCATTTTAGCCTAAAATGACTATTAATTCACTTTGTGGGTGAATTGAGGGACATAAAGTGAAACTATGGAAACTTGAGTAAAGTGGATTTTGAGTTGAGATTCTTTTGGAGAGATCTCAACCATTGATTAGAGATGGGATGAGATGATCTCATCCACCCAACTTTTAGGTGTCCTTATGTTTTCTTAAGAGGGGCACATAAGGCAAGGAGAGGCTCATTCACTTGTATGTTCACCAAGAGAGTTTGGAGAAGGGAAAGAGGATGAGAATGGAAGCAAGGGAGAGGAGATCTTGGGCGCCTCCTTTCATGGAGGGCTCATGAAGGCTTAGGGCCCAACTTATTTGTGGTGGTTGTTCTTGCTTGAAGGAGTGCGCACTTGAGGAGGAGGGCGCACAACTAGCAGGGAGCATCTATACTTGGAGGAAGTCAGATCTGATTGTTTTAGTGGAGAGGCAACACACAAGAGCACATTGTGGTGCAAGGGTTTCTTCTTCAGAGCATCCAAGTTCAAGGGCGCTTCACTTCAGTGGATATAGCAACAAAGGGAGAGGGCACACTAAGCTTGGGTGCATATCTCCTTGGATCCTTTGGCAAGGCTCGAGAGGAGCTTGCTATGTATACAGGTTCCTTTGTATTGTATTACTTGTTGTATCTCATGCTTTAGACACCACTTATATATACTTCCATTCCAAACTGGTATTCCCTGGGGGGTTTTTATCCAGGGTCATGTTGACCAAAAATACTTGTGTTCATTTCATGCATGCTTAGAATTGTAAATCAACATTTAAAGTTGTAAAGATCTAGGGGGTAGTGTTATTTGTTTTGAGTATATTGCATGTGCTAACATTGGGAAAATATAACACTTGCAAGGGCACCTGAAAAGGACACTTAACCATTAAAACTGTGAGTAGAAAGTACTTGACTGTTTGCTGTCCTAAAACAGCAGCGAAGGACAGTCACAAAGATTGAAACTTAGAGCCCAACAAGAGGTCAAAGACAGACCTGTTGGGCAGCCTCATAGTACCTCAAAATTTCTACAATTACTACCGATTATTCTTTTTCTACCTTATATCTATATGATTGTTGTGTATTCTTTGTTGTATATGTTTATAATGACCACACTTTTGCAATTGATCCTTTCATCTGAAATATCCCTGATCCGGCTGATCAAGATATTTGCTACGGTTCTAATGCCCTGGCGTGCAGATCTGATACATTGGGGGTTTTCGGATGCGTTTTAGCTGTGTGTTTGAGGTGTTCTTCGGTTATTGTGGTCGCATGTTGGTTATTGCAGGTGCATGTGGGTTATTACATGTGCATGTTGCATATTTAATGTTTAACAATCATAAAAGAGTGCATGCAAGAGTATAGAATGTCAACTGCTCAATATCATGAATAATAACGGTCCAAGCATGGAAATACAATAGCCTACTGGAAATATAGAATCTAGACGTCAGTAAGATCTCCTGGATCTGTACTGGAATACAATAGAATAACAAAAGATACCCGTGATCATACGAAGATAGCAGATTTGATGCATGCACGGATAGATCGGCAAAAATGAGCTATTCCGGAGAAATACGGTAACTGCTACCAGCTGGAAAACCCGATCTGAAGAATCCACCGTCAGAATGTGCTTGGAACTGCTCCAATAGATGCGCCCTGGTCTCTATACTGGAATAGATGTCTATCGGAACTCGGATCGGACCTCTACGGCACCGGATCTGGACCCCTGGGGGGTTTGTGCCCCTCCTTGGGCACTGAATGCGCCCCAAAAGATTCCACCGTCGGAATTGGCTGCTATATGGCTCAAAACAATCGTCTCGTCAAATGATGAAATGGGTCGGAAGAGTTTGGCCGGATCTGCCCTGGAACATCTGCATGCAACGCCAAACGTCTGTCCAGAATGACTGCGCCCAAAATGGCTGGATGGATCGATCTACAAGATTCCACCGTCGGAATCTGATGAAAGATGGCTCAATGGAAGTGCCCTGGTTGGATCTCTACTGGGTCGGAATGAATCTGCAATCGGGACACAGGTCTACTGTAGATCTCTGAATCCTCAAAATAGCTTGCGCCCTCCTTGGCTGAGTTGCGCCCTCCACACTGAATACTCCTGAAATGAACGATGAAATACCTGGATGGTATCTCCGATGGGCTAGGGTGTGTCTCTCAACACCGAAACCGATCAAGGGTGGTGGTTTCCTCCAGAAATCCACAAAACAGTAAGGTCGGCTCTCCTCCTCCTCTGGAAGCTCTCAACATCAAATCATAACAATGCATAATGAGGAATTAGGTCAAATTCCTCCCTTTATATCTTTCCCGACCTAATTCTTCGTTGACATCACTTAACCTAGGCGCCTTTCCTCCTAAGTGATTTATTTGTCAATTAATTCCCCCCCTTATCACCTTTTCATTCTAATTCTCCATTGACTTAGGCTTAAGTGACTTTTCCTAAGTATTTTGGCTTAATTCATCGTTTAGCCTTGATTCCTCCTTATTTCTCCATCTGGTTCCCTGTTTGTGCCTGACTATAGTCTACGGGAACATATAGACTACTGAGTCACTCCCTGCTGGCCTAATCTTGGGGACGGGACATCACATCATCAACACTATGGAATGAGTCACTTGCATGGATTGTCATGATTTGATTCCTAGCACTCTGTTATCCCCGATATCTAGGGATAACTAGGAGATCATGTCTCGAGGCCCACATGGTCCTAGACATGGAGTACCGAGAGCAGGAGTGACTTAGGCATGGCCCTGGAGGGCCTATCTTTCTTCTTCTCAGCCTGACTTGTCCTCTCAACAGTAGCAGCTTCCATCACTACCGGCCTGGGCTTGCATCAGAGAGGGCTCTTGCTCCATGAGGTAATTGGTTCGAGGTATCATGGTATGTGTCATATTTGATCGTTATAACCTTCTTATATATGCATTAGGTTCCTTTCATTTCGGATGACTGCTTGGATCTTACACTAATCCACTTGACCATTGTTGGGGTGATTGATGGGGCAACTTAGCAAGCCGGTATTCATGGGTTTTGGTTAGCCACCAAG
>JASDQU010346320.1:0-12398 GCA_032191745.1 Picea mariana
GAGATTTTCTTGGGCTTCAGTTTCAAAAGAAAATGCTCCCCAACTTTAAATTTTCTAGCTGTCTTGTTCTTGTCTACATAAAATTTCTGTCTATCCTGAGATGCCTTTAAATTTTGCTTGATCTTAACCACCTGGTCTTCCATGTCCTTGAGCAACTCCAGCCCAAGTACCACTCTATCTATTGGGTTGTCCCATCTTACTGGAGTATTGCATTTCCTACTATACAAGGATTCAAATGGGCTCATTCTCAATGAAGCTTGATACCTATTATTATATGCAAACTCAACCAAGTGTAAGTAATATTCCCACTTAGATGGCTTCTCCATCACATACATTCTCAGCATGTCTTCAATTATTCAATTGACTCTCTTTGTTTTCCCATCGGTCTGGGGATGATATGTCATGCTAAAGTTTATATTTGTGCCAAATTCTTTAAACAATCCCCTCCAGAAATTGGAGGTAAACTCGGTATCTTTGTCTTAGACAATTGTCCCAGGTATCCCATGCAACCTAGCAATTTCCTTCATGAAAATTTCTGCAATATTAGCCACTGTATGCGTTTTCTTCACGGGCACAAAATGAGAATCCTTTTTTAATTTTTCAACCTCCACCATGATTGAACCATGTTGCTTATTTGTTCTGGGCAATCCTGTGATGAAATCCATGATGATCACTTCCCATTTCTTCTATGGAATTGGCAATGGCTGCAACAAACCCATTGGGTGCCTATGCTCAGCCTTCACCTTCTGACATTCCATACATTGAGAGATGTAATCAACAACATCCTTCTTCATTCCCAGCCAAAATAACTAGCTTCTTACTGCTGTAATTATTTTCTGGTAATCAAGATATCCAACATAAGGAACATCATACATTTCCTTCAGGACCAAATTCCTCAGTTCTCTTGAACTAGGAACATAGATTCTATTTTTATGCATGAGTAATCCATCTTCCTTTATATCATACTCCTTTATTTTCTGTTGTACATCTCCTTGCTTTAAGTTTTCCTTTACCTATAGGTAATGTTGATTTGTAACAAGACCATCTAAAATTATGCTCTTCAAGTCTGACTGATGCATACTAACAACAGTATCATGCATGAGATGCACTCTCCTACTAAGTGCATCGACAACTTTATTCTACTTCCCCTTGATATGCTTGATATCAAAGTCATACTCAAAAGTTCCAACCATCTTGTTTGCTTGGAATTCAAGGTCGACTATTCAAAAATATACTTCAGGCCAATGTGGTATGTCCTTAATTAGAAATTCTTCCCCATGAGATAATGCCTCCACACCCTCAAGGCGTGAAAAATGGCAGCAAGTTCTAAGTCATGTGTGGCATAGTTCTTCTCATGTTCCTTCAGCTTTCTGGACTCATATCCAATGACATGTCCATTTTGATTGAGGAATCCCCCAAGTCCTTCCTTACATGCATATGTACATACCACAAAACTTTCACTTGGGTGAGCAATCTTTAACATAGGTGCACTAGTAAGTAATTCCTTCAATAGATTAAAATTATTTTCACACTTGGGTGTCCATTCAAATTTAGTTCCCTTCTTTTTCAAAGAAGTGATAGGATGAGAAATCTTAGAGAATACTATTATGAACCTTTTGTAGTAGCCAACTAATCCCATAAAAGATTTGAAGTTTGACACATTTCTGGGTGTTGTCCATCCTCTAATGTCTTCGATCTTCTCTGGATCTACTGCTATGCCCTGCTCTAAAATAATGTGTCCCAAGTAATGGATCTTCTTTTGATAAAAATAACACTTACTCAACTTGGCATACAACTGATGTTCTCTCAGTACTTGCAATACCAATCTTAAGTGATGTTCATTCTCCTCTTCATACTTATAATAGATAAGTATGTCATTCATGAATACTATGACAAACTTATCCAAATAATTTCTAAATATTCCATTCATTAAGCACATGAAGACAGCTAGTGCATTGGTCAGTCCAAATGGCACCACTACAAATTCATAATGCCCATACCCAGTCCTAAAAGCTATCTTATGAATGTCTTCTTCCTTGATTCTTACCTGATGGTATCTTGCCCTCGGGTCAATCTTTGAAAATATATTTTCTCCTCTTAGCTAATCAAAAAGGTCATCAATTTGAGGTAGAGGATACTTGTTCTTTATAGTGTACTTGTTCAGCTATCGGAAGTCAATACACAAGCTCAAGGTTCCATCCTTCTTTTTGACAAAAAGTATTGGTGCTCCCCAAGGTGAAACACTTGGATGTATAGAACCTTTCTTCAACAATTCCTCCAACTGAATTTGTAATTCTTTTAACTCTGGTGTGCTCATTCTGTAAGGTGTTTTTTACATTGGGTCAGCTTCTGGTACTAAGTCAATTGAGAAATCTATCTCCCTTCTTGGTGGAAATCCGGGTATTTCTTGGAATACATCCTCAAATTCTTATAGTACCGAGAAATATTCAAGGCTTGGCCCCTTTATATTATCTTGCTCTTCCACATAAGCTACATACAATTGACATCCTTTCCTAAGACATATTTTCAGTTGTAAGGCTGAAATCTCCCTTATAGAGATGGGTCTTTGAACTCCTCTCATAGTTCTCTATTTTCCATTCCCATCAAGACAGGTAAATGTCTTGTTCCGAAAATCTAAGACAACATGATGCTTTCCCAACCAATCCATCCCAATCAGAACATCATAAGACCCCAATGGTATGATATTTAGATCAATACTAGTATTCACACCATTAAGACTTATGGGACAACTTTTGACCATATCATGGATTCTCCTTTTGGTTCCAGTGGCTAACTGAAACAAACTTTCTTTTCCAAGTTTACTTTTCTCCAAATGTAATATATCCACTATCTTAGGATCAATGTAGAAATGAATTTCTCCCGAATCAATCAAAATAGTAATAGGTTGGTTTATGATCTTACCTTCCACCTAGATCATATTGGACCAGTACTCTACTTGTCGATAGTTTAAAGCTGCATAGATTCTTCCCATATATTCGATTGTTGTAGACTCTTGGAAGGGAGGTTTGAATCCTTTCCTCCTCTGATCGAACTTCACATTTTTCTTGTGCTTCCAAGATTTCTGCAAGGAATCTCTTCCCTGGCCTTGCTCATACATGTATTTAGCCTTCCGGATGGCCTCAGTCAAGGTCCTGGGTTCATCATACTTATTATTTTCCTTATAAAAAGATGGCAATCCACTTAGAAATATCTATATTTTCACTTTCTCATCCCCAATGAACTTGACATATTTTAACAATCCCAAGAACTTCTTCTCGTACTCTGCCATAGTCATGCTTCCCAACCCGAGTTCAAAGAACTCCTACATTTTCTTGTCATAGAAATTCTCTGAGAGGCACTCCTTCTGGAAGTACTTCTTGAATTGCTTCCAAGTGATCCTACTTTCATTAACATGTACCACTTGCTTCAGTTGGTCCCACCACATTGCAACTTTCCCGTGTAAATGGTAGGTGGAAATTCTGGCTTCTATGTTTGATGAATAGTTATGCAACTGAAAATATTTCCTGAGCCCAGGAAACCATGCTTCAACATCATATTCCATTTCTCTTTCACCATCGAAGGAAGGTGGCTTGAGCTTCCTCAAATCTCCTTGCAAACTATCTACCTGTTGTTTCCTTCTTTGTTGTCTGATAAGGGACACCTCTAGACTGCTTATGAGATCTTCTGATGCATAAAATTTTCTTTCTGAGTGTGGAGGTGAGTGGTGCCCATGAAATCTGCTAGCACTTCTGGAATAACAAGCTCTTCCATGAGCATCTCTTCTTTCATGAAACTTGCCTCCTTCCTCTTATCTTGAGTTTGATACCTTCTTCATTTGTCTTTGCAACTGATTTAAGATCTGCAACACTCAAGCATTTATTTGACTTTTCTCTCTCATCAGTCTCTCATTGTCTGCTTTGTATCTCTACACTTCCATCTCCAAGCTTATTACCATTTCTATTAATGTTTCCTGCTCTCATTTTTCCTTGCGTCCATTGGAATCTGTCTCTACATTACCAACTTTGGTATTCTAGCCTTTAGCCTCCTTATCATTACTGGAGGCTCCCTCACCTTCTACCATTTCCTCAATATGCATTCTGAGTTGATGTGCTTAAGCCCCTTAATTATGCAAAATGTGCAAGTGACCATTTTGTTAGAATTATGCATATGATAACAACATTACCTAACCATGCTACAGGTCTCTTTCTTTTTTATTGTCCCTAGATATCAATCCCCATTCTCTAAACATAACAATGTCCTGTTATCCCTGGCTGACACAGAATTTTGTCCTACGCAGGTGCTTCCTTCAAACCACTTCCTGGGTGACCACTATTAGAAACCGCGTCTAAATCCTTCCTTAGCACTTTTTTGTCTCTAGGAAAACCAATTCGGCTCTTATCCCTCCTTCCCTTAGCTCTCAATATGCATGTGACCATGGTCATGACCCTATGCTTAGCTGAAAAAGAGCTTATCCAGAGCTTCGGGACTTCAGAACTTCGAAACATTCAACCAGGCCCCGATCAATGGTCCTCATCCTTATTCGCGATCAATGATCGAGATCCACTTTGGAACTCCGCGCTTCAGAAGTTTCAACTTTCGACCTCCGCTTTCCTCTAGAGTACTCTGTACCCAAAGTTTGGAATCAGGCACCACACATCCTCCTCAAATTGATGGTTCTAGTCCACTTCGGGACTTCGGCCTTCGAAAGTCTCGACTTTTTCCACTTGCTTCCTTCCAAAACGCTTTTACCCAAAGTTCATGATCTGTTGATGCATGTCCTCCCCCAGATAAAAAACTATGAATCATTTCATCTATTTGGGCTTCAGGAGTTTCAAACTCTCCACCTTCTCTTTCTTCCAGAGTGCTTTCACTCGGAGTCGACGATCCGTCGACGCGTGTCTTCTAGAATCAACAGTCGATATGTACTCTGAACTTCAGGAGTTTTTGAACCAATGCAACCTATCACTTCTTTCCCCTTTGGAGTGCCTAATCTTCGGACTTCACGATCTATCACCACGTGGAAAAATACTAGAAGAGGACACATAGCCCAATCAGGTGGGTGACATGTGTCATGTTCTAACTGACCTTTCAATACTTCAAATGCTCAAAACTTACTAACACATGGCACACATCCCATGTGTCCACATCATCCCAGGTGATGTCTGCAAGCCATGTCACTTCAGGAATTCCAGGGTCCACATCACCTCTAGGTGATGTCATCGTGCCCTATCACTTCGGCTCTTTGACTTTGGGACTTCTGGATTTTCCTTACTTGCACACTTCCAATTCTCCTGAACTCTGAATTCCCATACTAGCCAATCTGTCGCCATGTGTCCTCCCAGATCGGATGACTAAGATTCACTTCAGGTATTCACTCGGAGTCCACGGATCTGCTCCACGTGTTCTCCTTAATCTGACGGCTATGTTTTACTTTGAGTCTCCGGACTTCAGAAATCACAAAACTTAATTTTTTTTTTTTGGAAATGTTTTTGTCTGAAGTTTTCGATCTACTGACCTGTGTCTCCCATGAATTGACAACTACAATTTCTTCGAGACTCCGAACTTCAGAAATCTCAAACTTCAAAAATTATCTGGCCCCACTAGATTTTTTCCCTAAGCCTTGGATCTAAAGACGCGTGGCTCTTGGTAGATCAATGACTGAGATCCCTTTGGGTCTTCGGGTTTCTAAAATATCAGTTTTCAAAACTTGTCTGGCCCCACTGGCTTTTATCTGAATCCTTGGATCTGGTGACGTGTGGCTCTCAAAAGATCAACAATTGAGATCCTTTCGGGTCTTGTTGGCACAGGGGCAGACCTGTGGTTCAACTCTTCAACAACGCACCAACAAAACCCTAAATATCGACCCTTTTGACAACACCTATGAAGCAGATGAAGTCTCACCCGAGGTAGAGGCAGGAGGGTTGCAGGACTCAAGTGTCCTAGTTGGAACACAAATATGTGATTACAATACTTAACAGAGCACTTATCAGTTATCATTCTCTAACCTTTAACGCTTATTCACATCGTAAGTAAAAACCCTAATTACAGAACAACCTAGCATTCAACAAGTTCTAACACATCCAAGAACTTAGCACATAGAAATGGATCAGATATAACATTCATTCATGATATTAAGCACTAAGCTAGTACATTAGATGCATCTACATACATAAATATTACATCACTAAGCATAAATCACATCAATCACACAAAGAAATCACAACACAGGATATACATGGTTCACCCCCAGTGTGGGGCTACATCCACCAATTATTCGTCTTCTTTATTATCTTATTTCAATCTTCTTACATTCACATAGCCACAAAGCCAACTCTGCATAGGACATGAGATATGCATGCACTTTGCTAGATCCTCCTTCCCTAAGTTAGATCACAACATAGAGCCTTCTTACAAAGTCTGCACCAAAGCCTCTTACAATCAATTGCACTTAGCTATGCAAATATTAACACACAGTATGCACAAAGCCTCTAGATCCGCACTAAGCCGATTCTGCTAGGTCTAGTAGCTAATTCTTACATCGCCTAGATATCTATTTATACATTAAAAAAGTGGCCTAAACATGGGCAAACCCATGGGTCGACATCCCATACCTGTTACATAAACCCTAAACCCAAAAAAAACTACAAAAGGGGGCGATATACCATGATCTCCACTTCTCCTGATACTCCATCTTCGACCAGCCTGTCGAAGTCCCAAAAATGGTCAAACACAACCAAGGTTCTTCAAAACTTAGTCGAGGGCCAACATGCCCCCAACACTCACCTGTGACTCATCTCAAGTCACTTTGATCTGTGCAAATTTTCTTCTAAGGCCTCGATATTGGCTCGATCTTCCTCACCTTGTTGTTGCACCAGAGCCTCTTGCTCAACGAACCCCTGAATGACCTTCTCGATGACAGGTCCTTCCAAGCGTTGTTCCACTATGGTGACCACCTGTTCCAGCTGTGCACCTTGTCCCTCAATCTCCTCAAAAAGTGTGAAATCTTCATCCTGCACTGGCTATAGTCTCTGGCTCACTTCCATGACTTTAATCTAGATGGCATGGACCTGTTGTTGAACTGTGCATTGTTCTTGGGACCTTTTCATCCTATCGACTGCTGAGAGTGGCTTCAACTGTTATTGTACTGTCATTTCTTGTTTCTTTTCCTCCTGGAGTTGTGAATCAAATTTCCTTATTTCTAATTCCTCTGCAAGGCCCTCATAGGTTTGCACACTTCGACTGCTGATTTTCTTGCATTCTAAGTCCAATTCCTTGATTCTTTTAACTACGCTCCTAGTAGTTTCTTCCCTCTGATCTCGCACTTCTTGCAGAGTGCTTAACTCTGCTTGCAATTCTAGTTCTGCCACTCTTGCTTGGAGCTGTTGAATGGCTTCAGAGAGCTTCCCCACTTGGATCTCATTTGTTTCCTGTTCCATCTGTGCCAGGCCTAGCACAGAGAGAAGTGCTCTAATGACTACTTCTTTGACTTCAATCTTCTCCGCAAGCAACTTTTCTTTTTCATTCTAGATCTGTGCTCTATCCTTTGTAAAATTATCCTAGAGGTCATCTTTTTCTTTCTTCACAACCTGACATTGCTCTAAGGCTTCCCCCTTTTCTTTCTTTAAGGCTTCTGTGGCCTTCTCCTTTTCCTCCTAGACCTGACGAAGGCGAGCCTCTATCGAATCTTCTAATCAACATAGCTGGGTAGGCTCATCTCATGCTTCTATGCCCCTTGATGATAATGATGCAGTAGAAACTGCACGACTCGAATAAAGAGCCTGATGTAACCCTTTGAGATCTGCCTCGATCCTGTCAAACATTGTCTCCTATTTGGCTTCCCTTCACTGCAAAATGTCCTTCGAGGTATCTGATACAACAATGATGATGAGGTCAATATCATCCACCGTGAGCATAGTTGGAAATGGAGGTTTATTGGCTTTTGAATTCTTCCGCGATGAAGGTTTCTTCAGGGAACCCTTTCTTTTCTTGGATGTCTCGGCATCTAGAAGGGGGTCTTTAGGAGGTTTCACTTCACCCTATTCCTGTTTTTCTTCTTCCCCTTCATCCTCTTCTTTTTCTACTTCGTCACCTCCTCCTCTTTTAGGTGAATTTGGTGTAGTTTCCTTTGATGCATTTTTTAGTTCCTCTACCTGTTCCTTCTTTTTCTTCTTGTTGTTGATTGGTGCATCATATTCTTCTCAAGTGACGATAGGAATTCCAATGAGGTTAGGGTTGGAGAGTTCTATCTATTCGACTGGTACCAGGAATTATGTAGCCTATTCCTTGATTATTTCCTCCATATCTTCCTCGGTGAGTTTGTAATACATACTGGAGCTCTTCCTTGTATTTGTCTCTGCCCGTAGTGATATATATGAAATGCCTGTCTGCGCGAAACTTCATGATTGGCCTCAACCAATGCAATGTATTCAACGTCATGTGAGGGAAGGATTCAATGGCTCTCTTAAGTTGCAAGTAATAGGTGTGGAACACCACATTGGATTTCCATTGCTTTGCCATGTTGCTCAAATACCATAGCATAGTGAACTTCAGGGCCAGTGGTTCAGACGACTCGATTTCAAGGAAAGTCGTTGCTTCTGGCATCTCCCAAGCGATGAAGGCAATGAGAATTAGCAACCAGCTGAAGTGAAACTCATAGCCCTGGTCTTGCGCTTCGCGACATTCTTGCTCCAACTGTTTGACGAGGTAGCTCGCCCAGTTCATTTGCATTCTTTCAATGCATTTTCCTACGAGGTCGACGATGAAACCCATGACTTGCGTTGGTCTATTCTTCCTAACAAGATTTCCTGCTATCAGCTGACAAGCTAGGTGCACTGCTCCATTCTGGATGGAGGCTACCTTGTAGCCCCTCTTCCCTTTCTCTACATCGCCATAGGCATCCTTTCTTTGCTGCGCCAGGGTGCGATCTGCAAATTTCCCTGGGTAAATATCTTGAGGATCTGGTCCTTGCATGCTCAATTCGGTCATCTGGTGGACCAACACCAGATCTACTGTGATGCACTTATCCAACCATAGGTAACCACCATGGTAGCACGAAAGGAGGAGTTTAATGCACATGTTAACCTCTTGATGTCTGCCGAAGTGTGGTATCTTCATCACATTGAGGATGGTTGATCTCGCGATGTCCATAGTCCACGATTGGGGGATTATCTTTGAATTCTTCCCTGTTTCCTTGGTAAAATACTTGTGTGGTGCAAGAATTCCATAGTGTTTGCAGTCTCCCAAGTTGAATTCACTAATATTCAGCGTCATAATCTGTCCTAACTATGGTCCAATTGCGTGTATCCCATTCAGGAGGTATGCAGTGATCAGTGTATAGTCGAAGTCCCTCAGGACGTTGTCACAAATAACCTGGAAGCTAGAGGCGTAATATAGTCGGGTAGGACTGACGGGATGAGATTCACGTTTGCCAAGTCATCACGATGCTTTCTTCTCTCCTCTATCATAGTTTGGGAGAGCCCAAATCAACGTACAATCAATGGGGATGTTTGCACTCCTCTTGTCAATGAGGCCTGTACTCCTACGGACATGACCTTCTCAGCCATGAGGTCTATGAGGATTTCTTTGATTGATTTATGTATTGCGCTAAGGTCACTTGACCTACACACTCGAGGTAAGAAGAATGGGTGGCGAGGTCTTAATAAGCACTACACGAAAGAAATTAGTTATCTGTGGGATTGGATAATCACTGTTTTCAAAAGTGTCCATGGTAAGACATTCAATGGGTTAAATAGATAATGTCATAACAGACTCCTCCAATGAGAAGGAATGCCTCAATCAATACAATTCTAGCCGTTATGGCGCAGTCCCAACGGTCCAATGGTGAACATTCCGAAAATAATTACATTTCTATTCATTTTGGAGAATCATTATAATGGTCAGGACACCTCCAACGGTGATATTGCTTTGCCATGGCGAAGTGCCAATATGCATTTTTCTGCTATTTCGGCGAAGTTCAAGTTCTGCAAGCCTTCCTTCTGCGAAGTCCTCTCTGGAACCTCTTGCAATTTTTCTAGATTTACTTTCTTTTTAATGAGCTTTCTTTATATCTTTCCTATGATCGGTGTCTCTGGATTCCTCTTTCCATTCTTTTTCATATCTCCTCTTGGCATAGTAACTTCGTACTATTGAGGGTGTTTCACAGGGTTCAAGGGTAATACTTCTTCTCTTACTATTTCTGGAGTAGGTGCTCTTCTCTCCGGCATGGATAATTTCTTTAAGCCTTCTTGCGTTCTTTCAACTTTGACAGCCAAGTCTATAGTCCTTAGTTGCTTCGACTTGTCCTCTTGTTCTTGTATTAAGCGCACTATTCTCCTAGCCATGAAATCCCTTAATTCTTTCTTTTTCTGTGCTATAAATTCCTCTTCTTCTTTCCTTCGGATCTGGTCGTTCTCAATCCAAGTCCTTCCTAACAAAAGTGTAAAAGGAGCATTGTTCTCAACAAACTTAATGACCTCAAATTCTTCTTCTATCGATGCTCCATGAGCACTCATAGGTACGTGGACAAGTATTCCACATAGGGTTATCAACTTTCCTTTAAACAATCCTATTCCTCCCAATGAAGGAACCATAGTAGGCTTTCCTAATATTTCCCAAGTACTTTCTGTCATAATGTTCACCTGTGTTTTTGCATCCAATACACAATCTATGTCGAAGTCTCCTGTTCTTGTTTCTATGCACTCTTTCTCTTTTAAGATCTCTAATAAACTGATGTCTCTGTGATCATTCAATGTTTCTTTCATCTGCAATAATATAGCCTCTGATTCTTTCTGGTTCTTTAGCATATTCTTAGTCTCTTGACCTTTCTCATGGTCTTCTTGTCTCATATTCATCTTTTCAACTGTAGAAATCATTCTGGGGCAATCCAAAACTTCATGTCTAGTAGCTTTAAAACAAAGGCAAATAGGACCTCTACCAGGGCATTCCTTAGCAAGATGTCCTGAGCTTATGAAACTATAACAAAGAGTCAATCTTCTCTTTTTCTTAAATGATCCCCAGCCTTTCCTGTACTGCGCACTAGGATCACAGTGATGGACCTACAAAAAATTCTTTCTAGGATCCTGCATCCACTTGTTAGTCCAAAAATTCTTTCTATGCATAGGAATAACATATATTTCACTATTCTTATCAGATCTATTCATATCATATCTTCTTTCTTCTAGTTGTGCCCTACTTTTTAGACTAGGACAAAATCTATAAAACATACCTAGATCCATTCTTTCGAAACAAAAATTTCCACTTATCTTACCTTTATCAGAGAACAAATCTTTTCTTTAGATCGTGATTCTCTTCTTAAAACATAGCTTCACAAATCAAGTAGAGTACTGCACACTAAAGCAACATATCTACACATAGATCTTTCTCTTTTCTTTAGTTCCTAGCAATCACAGTTTCAAGTCTTGACAACAGAACCATTTGTTGGCACAGGGGAAGACCTGGGGTTCAACACTTCAACAACGCACCAACAAAACCCTAAATACCGACCCTTTCAGCAACACCTGCGAAGTAGATGAAGTCTCACTCGAGGTAGAGGAAGGGGGGGTTGTAGGACTCAAGTTTCTACAACCTAGATGAGACACATATATGTGATTACAATACTTAACAGATCTCTTAGTAGTTATCATTCATTAACCTTTAACCCTTATTCACATCGCAAGTAAAAAACCTAATTGTTATCACTAAAATTTCGTCTACAAATGGTTACAGGAATCCAACATCTTCAAACAGTTATGAGGTCACCCATGGACCAAAATTACCACAAAATCATTTCCAAAAGGTCCAAAACTATACAACCAGTTATAAAATTAAGGTGCGATATGACTACACAGGGCGTGCGCACACATGCGCCATCCAGAAACACACGAAAAGCACACATGCGCATGATGCGCGACTCTGGTCACTAAAAGCCACGCACACCTGAGAACGATGCATTTATGAGATTGGTCGACCTCTCAACCACTTCTGGTTCAGCTTCCAAGTTGATTTGACATCCAAATCTCATCTGGATCCGACTGGGTGGTTGGTCAAAGACCTAAAAATGCTCTAAACAACCACTTTTCACACTAAAAGCTGGTTGCAAAATACCTCAAAGTGGTGCTATAAAACAAGGCCATGGGTGCACTACATTTTCAAGGAACTCATTTGCAAGATTATGCTACAGCTATTCTCTTGGGGAATCCTCTTTTCTCATCAAGAGTATACTAGAATCATTACATTTGGGGCAATCCATCTCACCTCTTGAGTGGATTAGCTTGGGATTCTTTCACCATTTCTTTCAAGTTTCAAAGTTGTAAGAAGAGCTCAGTTGTGGGGGTCCAAGAGCCCTCCCTTGGAGGAAGAAAGGGACCCAAAGTCCTCTTTCTTCTTGGTGTTTTCTTTTC
>JASDQU010346324.1:0-12397 GCA_032191745.1 Picea mariana
CATTTAGTTATGTAAAATACTCTAGAAAAAAATTAAGTTGTTGCATACCTTAATGAGCTTCTCTTTGTTTCGAGAATAGGTTATTCTCTACTAAACAGGGCCAACCATGTGAAGGTGGAAGCTCATATGGCCCCTCCCCCCCTCACATCACTCTTAATTTCCTATACCCAACAAATGATTTTCTCTATATAGAAAACATATATACATTAATGCATAACTAGGATAGTCATCAAAACATATGAACATATAAACATCGATAAAGATCCAAAAACAGGTCATGAATTTATACATCTAATTTTTCTTTGATTTACATTTTTTTACATTCATAAAACTGACAATTGGGATATCATCATCATCCAAGGACATTGTATTTTGTGTGCCCTGTCCTTCTATTGTTTGTGTGCGCTCAGGTACCATACTTCTGGTACATCGCTGAGAAGGGTTAGATGGCATTTGTTCAAGGATGTGAACTGGAACAATGAAAATGATCATATTGATATGTTGAAATATAATTGAAATAACTAATTCATTGTTTTGATTAACATTATAGTATTGCTCATTACCTGTCTCTGTAGCTGGGATAGTTGGTGTGTTAATTTCCTGTCCACTTGGTTGCTCTCGCATTTCACCCTCCTGAGCTACATGCTCTTCAATTTTGAGAAGATAATATATAAGTATAATTCGGGAAATAAATATCTACAATCACAATAAATATTTCTAATTCTAAAGCATACATATCGGAATGGGTACTCTACTCTACACTATCACTGGACATGTGGACCCTTGTATGAGGTGGTGTTTGTTGAATACCACTTGATTCACTACTGCGGTAGCACTGTTGATTGAAAACAAACATAAATAATTAGTTAAGGGTGATATAATAAAATATGAAAAGACTTTACAAGCATGCTACTGTGGTTTCCTTATTCATTTGATTTACCTGCGTGGCTGGGGAGATAGGAGTCTGGCCCGTGATTTTTATATATTCAATGACACTTTTAAAACCATGCTTGTAACCAAGCTTCAGGTCCTCCTTGTTGGCAGCAGTTTCAAACATATTTCACTACAATGCATAACACCATTAAAAATACCAATAACAAAAACATATATTTGTTAGCTACTATTAAATAAATATTAACCACAGTTAATCATTTAAATCTTACTATTCGGGCTTTGAGTTTTCCATAGCCACCCTGGCCTAGTTTATGTTGGTTGTGTTTTTCCACTCTGGTCTTTGTTGTTTTGGATGTGTCTGGTAGCCTACATATAGAATTTTTGAAAAAGATTAGATATCGGAATTGTTACTTAAAATAGGAAAGAAAAACATAAATGCTCATATTTCACTGATAATATGACATGTGTTGTACCTTGCTTGACAATCTCGTGGTTGTCATTCTTGTTTTTTAAACAAGCTCTCCTTTTCATCCTCTATTAGCGCCTTCCACTCTTTCTCGAAAACCATGGGAGGGCGCTCGTGCTTTAGATCTATTTGCAATTTATTTCTATACTGGGCCCTGGTGTATTTTAAATTCTCGTCAGCTAACTTTGTTACCACTTTCTTGTTGAAAGTGTTTCCGAACAAGTTCACCATGTGATCTATTAAATCATATTTCTTTTTGCTATCTTGGCCATTCCATCGTGTGCGAATGGTGGGGCCAAACAACTCCAATGCTTTGTCATGTAAGTTTCTATAGAAAATAGTGTTTCCTGCAGTAACGTGTTATCCGTTAATCAATTAATAATCTCAACAAATGTCCATTTCAATTTCATTAAAAAAATGAATCAATTAATGGGACAATTACCTACAATCTTATGAATCTTTATCGGAACACGTGTGTCATCCACCAGAAAGGTGACATCTAGTGATCCGGTGCTTTTAATTTGTTCTACTCCATGCAGAATAGTATCCTATGCACCTACACTATGTTCCTCTCCAGAGTCATCATGTGGAGTCCCAAGCTTCAGCTCATCATGCTCTGGCATGTCATGCGGGTCAAAATCACCTCGCGCATCAATGGATTCGAGGGGAACCTCAGGAGGCTCAAAAAGCCTCACTTGCACTTTTCTATGTCGACCTTTTTTTTCACTGGACCCTCACTACTACCTATAGTAGTTGCAGGATCGACAAGTTCCCCACGTACGGGGTTTAAAAACTCCTACAAACAGAAATTTTTTTTATGCAGGAGCATCTCTCCATGTCATCCAGCCAGCCAGCCATCCATGTCAGCGCGTGCATTCAAGGTTGAAGAGAGGCCCAACCCTCATCTTCTATTTTGTAATTGAATGTAATTTAATGTTTAAAGCTAGTGAGTTGTGGAGCCGTGCCTTTGTGCAGGCATTAGGTAGATAGGCCATTAATGTTTGAATGGATGAGATCTAGATCTGATAGTGGACTAGACAGCCCATTCAATGCAATTGAATAGGGTAGGTAGATTGGAGGGAAGCACTCGAAGAGCCCCCTCAGGTAAAAGAGACTTAGGATCTCATTTTGTGTAAGTAGAGAGTGAGTAGTGAAGAGTGGAGAGAGTAGTGGTGAGAAAAGAAGAGTCGAGACCTTGTTATAGGCCGTGCTCAGGAACACTTTGTAAATACAAGCATTTTCCATTTTAATATAAACAGAAGCAGTTTTTCCTGCATGTATTTCTGTGTTGAATGAATGTCTGTGAGTGTTCTATTATGCTATGAATGTATGCTTTTATCATGCATTTATGGGAGTGTGTCTGATTTCAGGTGAAGGTCTTTGAGTCTTCACACCAGGAGGGTGTGACTGAACACTATGGGTTCTGATAGCCATGCACAGAGGATGCATTTCTGAACACTGTGGGTTCAGGCGAAGATGTGTTGTGGCACAAGAACTGGAATCAACAACTCAGGAGAAGACCTCAAGGTTGCTGAACACCTTGGAGGCAAGGCTGTGTGGGAGAAGACACAGTTGTAGACAGAAGCTCTAAGGAGTTCTATAGAGCTCTTCCAGGTGGGCATTGAGCATATGCACAGTGGTGCACAGAGGAAGGACTCTGCTATGAGTTCTTAAGAAGAAACAGAATCACTGAGGATTCTGAGAGCTCTGCCAGGTGGGCATTGATCAGGTGCATAGGTGCATAGAAGGACAAAACTGTTGAATGTTCTATGGAAGGTAGATACTCTACCAGGAGAGCATAGAGACAGTGTGCAGACAGGCACAGGAAGAAGAGAACTCTTTGAGTTATGTGATTTGAAGAAGAATCCACTGAGGGATATTCACAAGGTTGTTGAACACCCTGCAGACTCAGCAAGAGGTTGCTTGAGCAGAAGGATAGCCAGGAGGACATCCAAACATTCTCCATCTTCAAGAGAAGGGAAGAAAGACAAAAATCCCTTAGGCATCTGAGTGTGTGAGAAGCTCAGGAGAGATAGCACAGTGCGTGCATGAAGACTCTGTAGAAGCGCAGACAATGGAATCCTTTGAGGATTCCGAAGTAACAACATTATTAAGAACGCAGGTGAGGACTTGAATTCATGGAGTTCATAGAGGTGAAATGGAGAAAAGGTTGAGGCCTTTGGGAACTTGGAGTTTTTCCAAGTCTGGGACGAAGTGTGCAAGCTCAAGAGGGAGCACAGTAGCCATCAGATTGGCTGGAGAAAGAGATCTGGACTATTGGTTTCTACGTCCAGGAGACGCACAGGAGGAGTGCAAAAGGAAGAAGGACAGATCTGCACCGTTAGATCGGATCAAGATACACGTCAGCCATTGGATCGACAGAGAGTCACACGTGGTTTAACACTTAGCGTAGAGAAGTGGGTGTGAAAGTCTCGAAAGGCATTGGTGCATTGGGATATCGACACTCAAAATATCACAGGACCTGAGGATGAGAAAGTTGGGACATTTCAAGTTCCGAACAGTGAGAGTGAATCTAAGTCATCCGTCGGAGGGAGGACGCGTGTTGTGTGATCATCCATTTCGAAGATCTAGGCACTTGCTCATAGAGGTGAGTCGCGTAGCGATCAAGATATCAGCATTCACAATATCGGGAGTCACGACGATAAGAAATTGGGAAAATCCATGTTGGAAATCCTGGGAATGATCTGAGCCGTCCATCCATTGGGGACACATGGTGGAGGTATGGACTATCAGAGAAAGTCCTGACAGGAGAGTCGTCGATCGAGAAATCGCGAGTCGAGAAATCGGGAATCCCGTGGACAAGAATTCCTTGCAATTCAGAATCGCAAAGTCTGAAACCCCGACAAGAAGGAGGAAGTGTCATCGAGGGGCCAGCTGTCAGTATATCTACGCATCGGAGATCGACATTTCATGAGTCCTGGAGATGAGACATCCGGGACACTTGAAGTCACAAAAAGAGAGAGGCGATCAGGACCGTCCATATGGAGAGGACGCGTGGCAGTGATCGAGGCCTCCAGGAAGAAGAGACCCGATAGGAGAGCCACATCGGGAGATCGTGCATTGGGATATCAGGAATCCTGTGGACACGAGGTTTATGCATTTCAGCATTGCGATGTCCGAAACCCTGATAGGAGACAAGGCTGTGGCCTTGTGAGATAGTGGTCATATGGACCAAGAGCTTAGCTAGGAGGGCTAACGCGTAAAGTGTCGTATTAGCAAATTGGTGATTGGGAGATCACAGGGACAGAGGTTCATGACATCGAAGATCGCGAAACCCCGAATCCTGATAAGGAGATAATACTGCGGTCTTACAAGGACTAGTCATATGGACTAGAAAGCCTAGCTAGGAGGGGCTAAGGCAGCAGAGGGGCGCATCAAGAAATTAGTGATTGGGAGATCGCAGGGACAGATGTTCATGACATCAAGGATCATGAAACCTCGAAACCTGAAATTAAGTCAGGGAGTTCATGGTTGAATGCAAAAGGTCGTGAGGAAGGATAAGGACCTGTGGATCGGGTTTTCATCAGAGATTCTAGCAAGGAATCGGAAGATCTGCTTCGGCTCAAAGGGGAATTTGAACGATCCTATGGGCAGGCATTGATCACGTCTTCATAAAGTGGTATCAAAGCTAGAACTCTTTTTTTATATTGCAAATAAAGGGGGGAGAAAAGGAAGAAAGAGCACTGTAGACTCTGTAAGGATTTGTTTGCAGGGAGGAAAAAGTTCGTAGGTAGTCAGCAAGACTGGAGGATGAAGATGGAAACACTCTTAGTACGGAGTGACAGCAGCAGGTTTGCTAGGAAAGTAGACAGAGACAACACCATGACTACTGAAGACCATAGGCATGCTGGGAGGAAGAGCAAGGCAGAAAAGCTTGCAGAGATGGATAAAAAGCTAAATGAAATAAGGGCAGACATAGAAAATCTTGAACTGTGGTTGCAGCAGAAAGCCAAGCCAAGATGGGTGTATGAATGGCCCATGAAGGAGCCGAAGTTAAAATGGCCAGTCAAGGAGTTGATGGTCAGAAGACAGTGTAGGATGTTGAGAGGATGGTTGAGGTTTGCTGAAAACCTTAATGGACCTGAAGAGATGGTTCAGGTATGTGAACTAGAGACTGGGAGAGGTCTCAATGATGCAGAGAGTGAATTGGGATCAGCTGGGGATCTGAAGAACTGCCAGGAGGGCAGAGAAGAAATTCCATTTTGATAGGTGGGAAACGAATTGAGATCAGTTGAGGATCTCATAGACTGTCATGAGGAAAGCCAGGTAATTTCACATTTCCAAGTGGACAATGAAATGAGAACATTGTGAGATCTCATAATCTTCTAGGAGGGCAGCGAAAGCATCTCATATTTCCAGGTGGGTAGAGATGAGAATTCGAGACTATCTGAAAGTCTCATGGACTTGGAGGTGAGTTCAAGTCAGCAAGGAGTGTTGATGAAGATGGGATCAGTTGATATCATAATCTGCCAGGAGAGAAACGGAAGCATCCCATATTGCCAGGTGGGCAGGGATGAGTCGATGAGTTGGAATCAGCCTGAGGAGCTGACAGAGCAGATGAGCTCAGAGGTGAGTTTGGATCAGCAGGTGCAGCTGACAGAGGAAGAGGATTTGAAAAGTCGTATGATGATTGGAGGAATTGGAGTATTCCTACCAATTGCCCAGGAGGAGGCAAAAATCTGTGTTGTAGTTGCAACAACGGGAGAAGAACAATTAATTGAGACTATCAAGGAGGAATTGGATAAGATATTTGAAGCTGCCCAAAAAGAAGGAAAAGAGAATGAGCATTCTGAGGAATGGCTCAATGATTTCAGCCAGGGAGCTGAAAAGAAAGAAGCTACAACACTGAAGCTAGCAGCAAAGGAAGCCAAAGAGAAAGCAGGCAGATTTATCACTCCATGGGAGATGGAGCTAGAGATGTTGGAGGATTGGCAAAACAATCCAGAGCCAGCAAGAGAACTGACAGAAGTTGAGTTGTCAGAGAAGGTGACTGAACAACCAGTCAGTCAAAGGGAGACTGCAGAACAAAATTTTGTAACAGAGTGTCAACTTGAGGCCACAGATGAAGATGAAGAGGATAGCATGGGTGATCGTGATGATCTACCCATGTGCAGAAAAATTTTTCAACTGGGGAGACTGCAAAAACAGGACTAGCCACTAGAGAATATAGATGCAACGATCGAAGAGATCAGAAAGCTGATGTTGAGGTCAGCAGAAATTTCCAGCAAGGAGAGGCTGGGCAAGAAGGAAGTAGCAGCAGCAGCAGCGCAGAAGAAGCAACAGCAGTAGGATGGAGTGGATGAATAGCTCCAGAGGATGATTTGGGATCTAGGAGGATTTCAAAAGGTGAGATAGGAAGCTCATGAGCAGGAGCTCATGAATTTTTCAGCTGAGGACTATGATGCAGGAGCATCTCTCCACTTTAGCCAGCTAGCCAGCCAGCCATGTCAGTGTGTGCATTCAAGGCTGAAGAGAGGCGCAGCCCTCATCTTCTATTTTGTAATTGAATGTAATTTAATGTTTAAAGTTGGTGATCTATGGAGCTGTGCCTTTGTGCAGGCATTAGGTAGATAGGCCATTAATGTTTGAATGGTTGAGATCTAGATCTGATAGCGAACTAGACAACCCATTCAATGCAATTGAATAGGGTAGGTAGATTGGAGGGAAGCGCTCGAAGAGCCCCCTCAGGTAAAAGAGACTTAGAATCTCATTTTGTGTAAGTAGAGAGTGAGTAGTGAAGAGTGGAGAGAGTAGTGGTGAGAAGAGAAGAGCCGAGACCTTGTTACAGGCCGTGCTCAGGAACACTTTGTAAATACAGGCATTTTCCATTTTAATATAAACAGAAGAAGTTTTTCCTGCATGTATTTCTGTGTTGAATGAATGTTTGTGAGTTTTCTATTATGCTATGAATGTATGTTGTTATCATGCATTTGTAGGAGTGTGTCTGATTTCAGGTGAAGGTCTTTGAGACTTCACACCAAGAGGGTGTGACAGAATGCTACGGGTTCTAATAACCATGCATAGAGGATGCATTTCTGAACACTGTGGGTTCAGGCGAAGACGTGTTGTGGCACAAGAACTGGAATCAACAACTCAAGAGAAGACCTCGAGGTTGTTGAACACCTTGGAGGCAAGGCTGAGTGGGAGAAGACATAGTTGCAGACAGAAGCTCTGAGGAGTTCTGTAGAGCTCTGCCAGGTGGGCATTGAGCATATGCACAGTGGTGCATAGAGGAAGGATTCTGTTGTGAGTTCTTAAGAAGAAACAGAATAACTGAGGATTTTGAGAGCTCTGCCAGGTGGGCATTGAGCAGGTGCATAGGTGCACAGAAAGAAAAAACTGTTGAACATTCTATAGAAGGAATATACTCTACCAGGAGGGCATAGAGACAGTGTGTAGACAGACACAGGAAGAAGAGAACTCTTTGAGTTCTGTGATTTGAAGAAGAATCCACTGAGAGATCTTCATAGGGTTGTTGAACACCCTCCAGACTTAGTAAGAGGTTGCTTGAGAAGAAGGATATCCAGGAGGGCATCCAAACATTCTCCATCTGCAGGAGAAGGGAAGAAATACAAAAATCCCTTAGGGGTCTGAGCGTGTGAGAAGATCAGGAGAGATAGCACAGTGCGTGTGTGAAGACTTTGCAGAAGCGCAGACATTTGGAATCCTTTGAGGATTCGGGAGTAACAACGTTATCAAGAACGTAGGTGAGGACTTGAATTCATGGAGTTCACAGAGGTGAAAGGGAGAAAAGGTTGAGGCCTTTGGGAACTTGGAGTTTTTCCAAGTCTGGGACGAAGTGTGCAGGGTCAGGAGGGAGCATAGTAGCCATCAGATCAGCAGGAGAAAGAGATATGGACCGTTGGTTTCTATGTCTAGGAGACACACAGGAGGAGCGCACAAGGAAGAAGGATGGATCTGCACCGTCAGATCGGATCAAGATACTCGTTAGCCATTGGATCGGCAGAGAGTCACGCATGGTTTAACACTTAGCTCAGAGAAGCGGGTGTGAAAGTTCCGAAAGGCATTGGTGCATCAGGATATCAACACTCGAAATATCGGAGGACCTGAGGACGAGAAAGTCGGGACATTTCAAGTTTCAAACAGCGAGAGTGAATCTAAGCCATCCATCAGAGGGAGGACGTGTATTGCATGATCATCCATTTCAGAGATTCAGGCACTGGATCGTAGAGGTGAGTCACGTAGCCATCGGGATATCGACTTTCATGATATCGGGAGTCATGACAATAAGAAATCGAGAAAATCCATGTTGGAAATCCCAGAAACAATCTGAACCATCCATCCATTGGGGATATGTGGTGGAAGTCTGGACTATCAGAGAAAGTCCTGAAAGGAGAGTCGTCGATTGGGAAATCGCGAGTCGAGAAATTGAGAATCTCGTGGACAAGAGGTCCTTGCAATTTGGAATCACGAAGTCTGAAACCCCGACAAGAAGGAGGAAGTGCCATCGAGGGGCCAGCTGTCAGTATATCAGCGCATCGAAGATCGGCATTTCGTGAGTCCTAGAGATGAGACATCCGGGACACTTGAAGTCGCGAACAGCGAGAGGCAATCATGACCGTCCATCTGGAGAGGATGTGTGGCAGTGATCGAGGCCTCCAGGAAGAAGAGACCCGATAGGAGAGCCACATCGGGAGATCGCGCATCAGGATATTGGGAATCCTGTCGACACGGGGTTTATGCATTTTGGCATTGCGATGTCCGAAACCCCGATAGGAGACAAGGTTGCAGTCTTGTGAGATAGTGGTCATATGGACCAAGAGCTTAGCCAGGAGGGCTAACATGTAAAGCGTCGTATCAGCAAATCAGTGATCGGGAGATCGCAGGGACAGAGGTTCGTGACATCAAGGATCACGAAACCCCGAATCTCGATAAGGAGATAAGACTGCGGTCTTACGAGGACTAGTCATATGGACTAGAGATCCTAGCCAAGAGGGGCTAAGGCAACAGAGGGGTGCATCAGCAAATCGGTGATCGGGAGATCACGGGGACAGATGTTCATGACATTAAGGATCACGAAACCCGGAAACCCAAAATTATGTTGGGGAGTTCACGGTTGAATGCAAAAGGCCGTGAGGAATGATAAGGACCTGTGGATCAGGTTTTCATCAGAGATTCCAGCAGGGAATCGGAAGAGCCACTTCAGCTCAAAGGGGAATTTGAACGATCCTGTGGGTGGGTGTTGGTCACGTCTACATCACTTTTCTTTATCATATCATATACAAAATATAAAACTAAAAAATGGATATGAAATTTTCATAGCTAATAAAAATATGTAAGGATGCCACTTACCCCATAATTAGTTATTGTAGTTTGTAGCTCTATAATTCTTGCCCTGTGTCAGGGGTCTTTTGCTAATCAAACCTAGATATTCCATGTTATCCTTCTTCAAGGTCTTCGTTATAGTTGTCATTGGGTTTGTCGAATAATATATTTCGTCCTCATGAATATCCTCTATGGGAGCCTAGACCGATGTTTACACAATAAATCAATCAACAAAAGTTATGAAATTCACCTATAACATTAAAAAAATGAAATATTGCAGTAATATCAGAAAAATAATAACAAAATTTTAGAAATTTAGTTGTTGTAGTCATAAGTTGTTATTGTATTTAACATTTACTTGGTGAGACACTGCGGGTGCCTTTCCATGGTCACCCAGGAGAGATGTAATGGGTGAAACTCGAACACGTTCACCCTGGATAGAAGTTGACACAATAAATCAATCAACAAAAGTTATGAAATTCACCTGTAACATTTAAAAAATGAAATATTGGAGTATTATCAGAAAAAAAATAATGAAATTTCAAAAATTTAGTTGTTGTAGTCATAAGTTGTTACCATATTAACATTTACCTGGTGAGGCACTGTGGGTGCCTTTCCATGGTTACCCTGGAGAGATGTAACGAGTGAAACTTGGATGCGTTCACCCTGGAAAGAAGTTGACACAATAAATCAATCAACAAAAGTTATGAAATTCACTTGTAACATTTAAAAAATGAAATATTGGAGTAATATCAGAAAACAAATAATGAAATTTCATAAATTTAGTTGTTGTAGTCATAAGTTGTTACTGTATTTAACATTTACCTAGTGAGGCACTGCGGGTGCCTTTCCACAGTCACCCTGGAGAGATGTAACGGGTGAAACTCGGACACATTCACCCTGGACAGAAGTTGACACAATAAATCAATCAACAAAAGTTATGAAATTCACCTGTAACATTTAAAAAATGAAATATTGGAGTAATATCAGAAAAAAATAATGAAATTTCATAAATTTAGTTGTTGTAGTCATAAGTTGTTATTGTATTTAACATTTACCTAGTGAGGCACTGTGGGTGCCTTGCCACGGTCACCTTGGAGAGATGTATCGGGTGATTTTCTACCATGGTCACCCTGAACAGATGATGACACAATAAATCAATCAATAAAAGTTAGGAAATTCACCTGTAACATTAAGAAAATGAAATATTGCAGTAATAACAGAAAAAAAAATAATGAAATTTATGAAATTTAGTTGTTGTAGTCATAATTTTTTACTATATTTAACATTTACCTGTTGAGGCAAAGTGGGTTCCTTTCCATGGCCACCCTCTCCATCTATTCAATTTAAGTTGTAATCGATCAACAACTCTTCACCTGGAACTATTGTTTTTGTTGCACATACAAATATACGATTTCCTTCACGTGCCTCAAATATGCAATTCGGTTTCTTAGTTGTTGCCACTGGTCATGTACTATTTATAAAGCCCGCAATGTTTCTAGTAGCTTTTGGCCTTCCATCAATATACATAGTTTCCCCTTTATTTTGATTGTTATCTAGTAGTTGTATATAATTTGCAGCAACTCTGTATCTTCACATACTTTGTGTATATCGGACCAACATCAACCAGTGATTGTATTTGTATAATGGTCCAACATACTCCATCAATTCAGTTACAGTTCCATAGCCGACTTTTATGCCATCCATGGAAAATAACTCCAATCCATGTAAGGATGAAGGAGCAATGCAATACATCCTCCCACCGATGAAGAAATATGTGTCCACTTCAGGTAGCTCCTTAGGTGCCCATCATTGCACTAGATGTTTATACCTCAAGGGAAACTCAATGTCACCTATGCTCTCAGCATCATAATTACACGACCCTCCGTTGGCAATAAAAATTTGCATGTGGGTACANTCCGACAGATACCTGTTTAGTGGTACCTACACTTGTTAAAACAAGAAGATAATTTATCGTGCCAATGTACATTTTTGGTACCAACACAGTTGCATATAGTTGCATTTAGTTGCATAAAGTTGAAATTTCCACACCAATCCGTCATATAGTTGCATAAAGTTGAAATTGCCACACCTAGTTGCATATAGTTGCAATATAGTTGCATATAGTTTCATAAGTTGCATATAGTTGCATATAGTCGGATAAGTTGCAATATAGTTGCATAAGTTGCAATAAAGTTGCGTAAAGTTGCATAAGTTGCAATATAGTTGCATAAGTTGCATAGTTGCATATTTGCATATAGTTGCATACGAAATTGTTGCAATATAGTTGCATATAGTTGCATAAGTTGCAATATAGTACCAACATAGTTGCATTTAGTTGCATAAAGTTAAAATCGCCACACCTATCTGTCATATAGTTGCATATAGTTGCATAGTTGCATAAGTTGCATATAGTTGCATATAGTTGCATAAGTTGCATAGGTTCCATAAGTTGCGTAAAGTTACATAAATTTGTGTAAAGTTGCATAAGTTCCATAAAGTTGTTGAAGTTGCATAAGTTGCATGTAGCATAGTTGCAAAGTTGCATATAGTTGCATACGAAATTGTTGCAATATAGTTGCATAAGTTGCAATATAGTTGCATATAGTTGCAATATAATTTCATTTGACCACTCACCAATATTTGAGAATATAGTTGCAATATAGTTGCATTTGGAACCATTGGTACGTTTTCATAATAAGAATAGGTCTCAAGGTGTGTACCATGACC
>JASDQU010346328.1:10416-22813 GCA_032191745.1 Picea mariana
TCTAGTTGTGACATATTGATTAGGCAGGCACCGGGTTGCTAGAATTTTTGGGCTCGGAGGGCCAGGATATCCATAGATATCCTGGAGCTAGGTCGTTTTCCTAGTTGGCAGGGTGGACAATAGTTTTGGGCAATTATTTTTCGGTGTTTGCAACAGGATTGGATTGCGTAGCAGGTAGCAGGAGAGCAGCAGCAAGGCAGTTGGCAACAGAAATTAGCATCAGAGTTAAGGTATTCAATTCAAATTTATGCATTGTTTTAATTAGATATATTACTCATTAATAAATTTTACTTGCGTGAGTGTGAAAATTTGGAATAATTCTTCTTTTATAAACCTGGTAGAAATTGTTGTACATTTGGTAGAATTTTTAGATGTTAATTCAAAACCAGTCATTATAGTTAAAGGTCTTTTAGCTTTGATTTCAACTGCTGGAGAAGGAGAGGGAAAGAGAATATTCTTCCCCTTTTTTGATGTCACCTTGGTAGAAGATGGAACTTCTTCTAACCTTGGTGGAGGTGGTGGTGAGATATCTGTGTGTGGGGAAGGATAGACCTCCTCCTCAACTTCTCTGACCTGCTTATTAATATCTAAAATAAGGGCTCTGACCTTTCTCTTCTTCTTAATCCCTATTTTAGTACTGGTAGGTAATGAAGAGCCTACAATTTGTGATTGGGGGGTAGGTGTTGGGTCTAGCTTAAGGTGAGAAGAGACCAAAAAATTCTCCCAGAAGATCTCCTTCTTTCCCAACTCTTTAGAGACAAGCATCCTGATAAGTCCAACGTGGAAAAAGATGGAGTCCACATCCTTGGATTTGGATTGCACCTTATCTGCCATTTTACCTATACTTTTCAGTAGGTAATATGGAATATTCATCTGAACCTTAACATTAAAATGAAACAATGACCTTATGTGGTAATGGTACAGAGTGTTAAATCTCCCTTCACAACTAAAATATCTCTTTATGATTTTCAACATTTTGTGAAACTGGTCAATCAACTGATTCCTTGACACATTCTTAAATACGTCATTGGCTTGGTATTTAGGCTTGAAAATATCTTTAATGAAAGGTGAACTGAATACCATGGCCTTGAACCAATTTTCTCCTGAAATGGGAATCCCTGTTGTAGCTAAGATGGAGGCTTCAATCACCTCAAATTCCAAATATCCAACTCTGTTTTTCTTGTGATCGAAATTTAGTGCAAATTGTTTTGATACTTCTGAGTGGCCTCTCTGCATGTTCTGGCAGAAATAGAGGCATCCTACTCTTCAAAACATTTCCCTTACCATGGGTTCTGTGTCAAAAAGTGCATGTCCACATGTTATGTTCAAATTATCTTGCCACCTTTGTGTGCTTTCTTCAACTGACGGGTCTCCATGACTCAAAAAGAGGGTTCTTAAGAGGCTGTAAGGGATGCTATTGACCAAAAAACTTCAATTTAAGTCTGAAGAGCACAATGAACTTGGCTATGAGAAATGGACTTTCAGGCTCATACAGATTTTCAGAGTGTAGACTATGAGGATGTAATTCTGAACTGACTCTTCGTACAGGATGAAAAGAAGCAAAGGATAATCAAAGAGGTTTGAGCAATGCCTCTGCATAGTGCAACACATACACAGAGGGTGGGATATGTCAGGCCTATGACTTTTAGAGGATATGACTAAACACAATAATCAGACTATGGATATGAGCGAAGATGTTTACAAGAATGTAAATATGGATCCCATACTACGCTGCAAGCTTAGAAAACCAAAACTTGAGCACAAATCTCCTATGAAAATTAATATGTGAAGGAGGTTGCACAAGATACCTGTGAAGTCGACAAATTTTGAGCTCCTAAGTGAAAAATTAGGATGAGATTGAGGAAACTTCAGCCAATAAATCTCTCACAACATCAGATTTAGTGGGCATGCCATCGTCTGATCTAAACTGGAAAACTTACGTAGTGCATCACTATTGAAATTTCAAATTTAGAAATTGTTACAAAGGATCATAAATGAAATATCTTTTAAAAACATTTCAACTAACTTCAGACACTGAAAACAAGGGTTAAGGTATCATTCGTGGCAATCATGACTTGGAGTGGGTGCATGATAATTGTGAGAGGCTCTATGGAAATGCCTGCTGAGTGGGAAGTGTTCTCCAAATAAAAAATGAATGGACAGGTGAGTGGTGATGATGAGGTATGCATGTGAGGTCATGAGTGATGAGAGAGGTGTGTCACATCATCTTGGTCATGGGAGGTATCAACCAAGGGATGAATCATGAGAGGGGACATAAAGAATAGGCCATGAGCGCATGAGGGTTTAAGGACAAAAAATTGAATTCGGGGTCAACACATTAGTTATGAATCAACGGTTTATTCATCCTAAGGGCCTATCATAAATAGCATTTAAAGGATGAGAAATTTATTTTAAAGAGAAAATAATAATCTAAGTGTTTTTTTTTTTTTTAATTTTTCTTTTTAAACAAAAACAAACTCAGAGACCCAAGGTGAGTTAATGTGATAACATTGGCTCCACAAGGGATGGAATGTCCCCTGTGGGCTACCAAGAATGAGTAGATTCAGTGCCTTATCCTATGGCTATGGGGTCGGCTATTGGAACACAAAAACAAAAGAGAATGATATTTACAATGATGTAAAGAGCCACTCCCGGCTCAAGAAAAGTACTTATTCAGGAAATGCCCATTTACAGGGCCACCAAAAACCTCTGCATTCTCCATATTCTGCAACTTGAAAGTGTTATTAGGGAATACCTCACATATTTTGAAAGGACCAATCCATAAAGCTTTGAATTTACCATGCTTCCCTTTATCCTGCCTCGATGCATCCAACTTGAGCACCAAATCGCCGAATTGTAATTCCTCTTTTTTCATGTTCTTGTCGAATGCCTGCTTGATCTTTAGTTGATGATCATATTCCTTATCTACCAGTTTCTCCCGAGTCTGTTGCACTTCAACAAGTTGTTGAATCCTCCTGATCATATCATCCGGCTCCCCTTGATAAATTTGGAGGAACTTTTCAACAGGAAAGGCAAGTTTAGAGGGAAAAACGGCTTGAACTCCATATACCAACTGGAAAGGAGAAAGGCCCAAGGCCCTCTTTGTTTTCACTCTGTCATCCCACAAAGAAAACTTGAGTTTTGAATCACATGTGTTTTTGTTATCCAACAACTTCTTAACAATCTTTATAAGTCTTTTGTTTGAGGATTTTGCAAGCCCATTTCCCTGTGGGTAATAAGGGGTTGAATGAATCAATGTGATCCCATATTTTTCACATAACTGAATCAATGGCTCAGCCTTGAAGGATGCATCATTGTCAGTGACAATTCTATTCAGACAACCAAACCTTGCTATAATGTCTTCAAGGAATCCAATGATCACCTTGTGAGAAGCATTCCTGGTAGGGATAGCCTCTATCCACTTAGCGAACTAATATGTGGTAGTCAAGAGCCATCTATGTTGGCCACTAGAAGCTAGATGAATTTCCCTAATAAAATCTAAGCCCCATTGTTGAAAAGGTCCTGAAACTGCTATGGGCTTTAATGGAAAAGACTTGAGCTGTTGCTTTCTAGAAAATTTTTGACATTTAACAAATGCTTTGATCTTAGCACAAACATCTATGAACAGACTAGTCCAAAAATACCCAGCCCTGAGAATCTTGTAGGCAATAGTCCTCCAAAAATGATGCCCCACACACAAATTGTCATGAAAATAAAACATAATCCTTTGGGCCTCTTGTGGGTCTAGTCATCTGAATAGCACTCCCAATGGATCCTTCCAATACACAATTTGATCAACCAAGCAATACTTTATCGATTTGAGTTTTAATGCTCTCCCCTTGTTCTTTTCCATATCACTTGGAGGTTGTATATTATGCAAGAAAAATATAATGTCCTGGTACCAACTGCAATTTTCCAATGCAGGGCTGGCCTGAGCACCTCTATTGTTTAATTCAATCTACTTCTTTTCTGAAAATAAGCCAATGAAATTTACTCCCAACACTAATCAATTTGATTCAGCCAACAACTTGGCTAAACCCTGGCACTTGACTGATTTGGTAGGCCTGAATTCGAAATCAAATTCAAGGATCTTAGCAATCCTTCTATTGCATTTTTTGTCAATATCAGGCTAAATAAAAATTTGTTTTACAGCAGTTAATGGAACATAAGCAATAACTCTTGAATGCAACACATAAACTCTAAAGGACTTAAGAGTTTTAACCAATGCATAGGCTTTCTTATCCATAATGTCATATCTTAATTATGCATCCCTCAAAGCCCAACTGAAAAAAGGAATGGGCTGCTCTAATCCTTTAGAGTTCTTCTGTAACAAAATTGTTACTACTGTATCAAAAGAGGCAAAAGAAAAAATAACAAAGTCCTTGGAGTAGTCTGGAATGACTAGGACCGGGGCTTCCGTCAAAGCTTTATTTATTTGATCAAAAGAACTACGAGACTCAACATTCCACTTGATTTCATTATCTTTCCTCAACATGGTTGTGATATACTTGAGCAACTCAACAAAATTCGACAAAAACATTCTTAAGAAATTAACCTTTCCTAGAAAAGATTGAACTTCCTTTTTAGATCTAGGTAGTGCTAAGGTTAGTATGGCCTCAACCCTGTTGGAATCAATCCTCACTCCTTTAGCTGACACGATATGCCCCAATAATTTTCCTTCTTTCATGGTGAACAATGACTTTTATAGATTCAAAGAGAGGCCAAATTTTCTTCATTTTAAGAATACCTTTCTTAAATGATAGCAGTGCTCTTCATCATATTAAGAGAACACGGTTATGTCATCTAAGTAGATAAAAAAAAACTTATCCTTATCCCCAATAAATGCTATGTCCATAGCTCACTGAAAGCTCGCCCCCACGTTCATAAAACCAAAGGACATCTTGGCGTACATGAATGTACCCAAAGAAGTGGTAAAACTTGTCTTCTCTCTATCCTCTAGCAAAACAAAAATCTGGATGTAGACGGAAAAACCATCAACCATAGACATTTGAGCCACACCTATCACCCTCTGTAATATATGCTCCATCTTGGGAAAATGTAATTATCCTTTTTAGAACTTCTGTTCAGATTCCAGAAATTGACAGAGAGTCTTATTTCTCCATTCTTTTTCCTCATGGGGACCAAATTAGCCAGCCATTTGGAATATCTCAAAGGAGCAATATTTTTTTCATCTAAAAGCTTTTTTACCTCCTTCTCTATGACAGGCAGTAACATACGATTGATTTGCCTCAACTTTTGCCTGAAGTGCTTAGTCTCTTCTTTTATTGGAATCTTGTGCTATATAATGCTTGTGTCATAAGTTCGGATATCTTTGTAAGTCCATGCGAATACATCAACAAGCTCCTTCAACAATTTGACATATTCAGCCCTCTGCTCTCTTGATAGGTTGCTTGACAACTTGACATATATTGGATCCTTCTATGTTCTGAAATTGCACTCAGTTATATCAGCATCATTAGTAGACACTTTACCTTTTACTGCCACATCATTTTCATCAAATAATTTTTCCAAAGGAACTAGTCCTTTTGGAATCTGGTTGCTAGGTAGCTGCATGATATGATGATTAGCAATTATGTTAAGGAAAACATCAACATATGGAGTGATTTCAGAATCAAGATCCTAATCAATGTGTAATGCAACAAATTCATCAACAGACTCAAGAAATTTTTTGAGTTCTAAATCCTCTTCAAACACCTTCCAATATTGGACATTGTCTGGTATAGAAGGCATGTATTTGACTTCTACATCATACTTGAGTTTTGGCAGTATGGGTATCCTAAAATGGCTTGCTGATACAGCCAAAGAATCAGCCATAGAGTTCTCTTCTCATGGAATAAAAGAGATTTCATACTCAGAGAAAAAAAACTCCACTAGGTACCATACTTCATTTCTATAAGATCTAAGCCTAGGGTGCTTAATTTGGAAAAGATTTTTGGTCTGATGGACTATCAGTTCAACATATCCAAATACTGACAATTTTTTAATCCCCATATCCTTTACATCTCTCAAGCCCAAAATAAGAGCTTTATACTCTGACACATTGTTGGTAGTTTCAAATTATAGTTTGTATGAAAAAGATATGGTTTCCTGAGTTGGTGAGAAAAAGACCACTCTAGCACCGACACCTTCCTTAGAAGAGGCTCCACCAAAGAATATATTCCAAACAGAATTAGTTAGAGGAGGTTCTTTATACAAGGTAGTAGAATTTTTTCTTATTTCAAGAGGAGTTTCAGGAGCATCGGTGAGCTGCAAAATGCTGCACCCCAAATCGATATCAAGAGAAAAAAAAGGATGATTAGCAGGGTTTGCTTCATCAGTAATAATGTAAGCCAGTTGGGCTTCTTTGTAAAGTCTTATATGCTCCCCATCAAACACCAGGATAGTTTCATATGAGGATCCATCTGCAAGGTTCCTCCAAATATTTTTATGCAAGACCTTGACAAGAGCATGCCAAACTTGGGAGGAACATCAACCACCACAAAATCCATAAGTATACTTTTCATGGGCAGCTGAAATAGAGTCATAACCATATCCTTAATGACCCCCAAACATTTTGCTTTCCTAGAGTAGAAAGAATATAATTCATGATAGGTTTTGGTGATTTCTAGTCCAAATTCATCCATAACAGATTTTGGCATAAGATTATGGGAGGCCCCTGAATCAAAAAGATAGTTATGTAGCACCTTGTCATGAATATTGAGAGAAATATAGAAGGGAGGGGATGAGTGATCTCTATATTCTATCAAAGGGCCTAAAATCATAGCTGGTTTTTCATCTTGCAGAGTTATTGAATCAAATGGAATTAGGAGAGGCATCGGGTTGGATCTTAATTTTCTGGATCTCATTCTCAAAACTAAAGGAAGGTGAAGGCTTAAGAATCTCTTTGGTTTCAAGAGGAGGATTTCTGATCAGAAGTTGTGGGTTTTGAGAATCATTTTCCCTGCTTTTCACTGTCAGAGTCTTGGAAGAATTTTCTTTCTAAACAGGTTGATTAAGGGAAGCACTTTTTTCTTCATTCTTCTTAGATCTCAGATTATATCTACTAGCATTTTCCTTCATTTGTTCTCCCTTGCTTAACTTGTTGATTTGAATATCCATTAAATATTTCTCATAAGAGGATTGAGTCAAGTGTGGGGATGGGGATGAATCACCTAAACAATGAATCTCAGTATCAGCCTCTACCTTGTCTTCTTATTCATGAGCAACGAGATTACTCTGAAAAGGAGCTTGAATCCTTTGATCATCTCTCTCTCTCTGTTTCTGGGATCTCTAGGAAGGATTTTGGGAGCATTGTTCGGTCTTAGGAAATTACCTCTATTTTCAGTGTTCTGAGCATTTCTATATGGTTGTCTTCCTTCTGATTTTAACCTCTCAATCTCAGTAGAAAGGGACTTTACTAATTTTTTCAACTCATCTACCTGTGAATGAACAACAAGAGAGTTAGAAGTGGAAGATTCAGCTCTATTTTTCCTCCTATCTCTGTCAGATTTTCCCCTGAGATTATCTGAAGCAATTATGTTGGATTCTACCACTAAGGAAACATCTTGCATCTAAACTAAGGAAGATGACCTTCTCTCTCTCAATATAAGGAAGAACTCAGATTCAAAAGAACTGGCATAATTGATTTTTTCCATGGCTTCGGTGGGTTTTACCTCATTAGGGATCTTCTTGTACATTTTGTTAAACCTTTTAGAAATGTCAGAGATAGACTCTCCTTCTTTCCTTTTCAAAGATCCAAATTTAGTGATATAATATAGAAAAACCTTTTTGTCACCCCAACGCCTCAAGAAGGCTTCATCCAATGCCTCAATACTCATAATGGATCCAGGGGCCAGAAACCTAAACCACTTCCTAGCTTCACCAAAAAGGATTTGGACGAAAAATCTCATCCAAACATCTTCATTTTAAATATTTTGGTTATCTGCATAGCTATAGAAAGCAACAAGATGTTCCTCAACTGTTATATCTTCTTATCTTGTAAACTTGGGCATGTATTTCAAATAATCTCCAGAGGGAAAAGAATTCATCAGCTGAGGCAAGATTGGAAGGGCATATCTTCTAGCCACTATGGCATCCATCCAATTTGCAGAGGGGTTAACAACTTCCATTTGATTTTGGATTCTAGGTGAACAAGCAGGAGAAAGAGATCTGGTTGTGTGTAGACTAGGAGAAAGAGAAAAGGACAAAGGGGATATTTTAGTCTTCACAACAACAAATGGAGTCTTGGAAGAGGATGGTAAGGTCTCAGAAGGAGATGAAGCTCCTACTTCTTGAGCAGCTAAAATTTTAATGGAGAGAGGTGTAGCAAAACATAATGTAGGGAAATATTCAAAACTATCAAGACTAAAACACTTCTCAATATCAGGGGAGGAGAATATATCAATGTTTTCTTATTTCAATTCAATTTCAAAGGTAGAGTATTCAACAGGAAACTCTTCAAAATCTATATTTTTAGATACTTTAGCAGAAGATAAAGGAAGCTTACTTGATAAAACAGTTGGAGTATTAAGAGTGGAATCAAGCAAATAACTAGAAGCACTCATAGTAGTAGAAGAAAAACCTTTTTCAGAATCTTTTGCATTCTTGATTATCTTCTCTGGGTCAGCCACAAGTGAAACCAAAGGTAACTGTGGATTTGATCTCGTATGTCTACCTTTAGGTGCTAGAGATGAATCAATGGAGTCGCTAGGTGCAAGATGCAATCTTCAAAATACTAAGTCCCAATGCACCTTGAGAGATAGTAAGCATTGTTGTTCTATCCTAGGGAAAAGTTTTCAAATCATTCCCCGACAACGGTAGCAAAAATGTTAGCACTAGGAGTCACTTTCTTATTGCATGGAAAGTAAGCCCAGTACCCATCAGATGATATGTGAAAGTATGAGTGTTTTTTGAAAGGTCAAATGAAAAAAAATTGGAATGATAATATCATCATTCAGAAATAGGGATAACATGTAATAACAAATAAGGCCTTGGCTAGTTTCAACCAGTAGTTAGGGAGTAAATATGGATAGAAGGAAGACTTGATTGAGAAGAATGTAAGAGATACTACAAACATCAGGTCCACAAAATCCCCAAGGATGAAATTTTCTAAAAAAAAGATCTTCTTGAAATTAGAAACTAAGGAGATAAATAAGCACCATGACAATATAATGATCAAACGTCCATCACATCATTACCACAGTCATCCATATGAAGCATTCGAATATCAACACTTAGCATTAGAAGCAAATATTCTAAAATAAGAGATGATTTCTATTAGTAAAAAATTCTTAAGTCCAGTACATAATAGATCACAACCACTTTATCAAAATATTGTAGTTTCTTGAGAGCCTTCCTCTCCCATCCGAACCCATTGAAAAAATTCACCTATCTATTTATAACAAGAAAGGGAGGCAACAACTGGAGGTACGAGATGGCCTCTTTTCCTCAAAAATATTAGAACATTTATTTATTCTAACAACTAAGATAACAGCCTGTGCTATAGAACAGGGAAGTGTTGGTGACTTAACACAATCATGCTTCTAACTTCTTTGATCCTCTTTTGCTGCTCAACCCTTGTTTTTCCATGTGTACCTTTGGATATTGTAGTTGTCCTATACACGCCAAGTGCTACTTTTGTCATTTAATCCATTATTAACTCATCTAAAATTGTTGGCTTAGTCTTGGCTACTCCCTTGGGTAGCAATTTTATGTAGCGCCCCCTAGAATGGAAAAAGGGGAGAAGGTAGAGCCCATGTGTTACATGTATGCAGCTACATTTGTCCTCTATTGCAAAATTGAGTAGCATCTATGTGTAAACCTTCTCTCTGTAAGATATTACGCAATGCTTGTGGGTAGTGCCTGTGTAACAATTATGCATTCTGTAAAACATTATGCAGCGACACCTACACTGTGTCTACATAAGGGTTTGGGTAGCTAAGCCAAAATGCAAGGTCTTTGATTCATGAACGTGTGTAGAGTTTTTTGTGTCCTTCCATGATGACAAATCAATTTACTTAGGTTCTTTTACCACCGAGTGAAACTAGTATTTGGCAAAAATTCCAAAATTCATATATCTAAACGCCTAAAAGCTTGTATAGGTGGAAAAACTTAATATGTGCATATCAATTAACCTTCCCAAGAAGGAACAAATTTAAAAAATGGGGTTTACCACTACAAGCTACTTTGTCATTTTAACACTTAGCCTCACACACTTCCTGGTGGAAAGAGTGTCTTCAACTAACACAGTAGACTTCTTCTTCTTAGCACTAGTAGGCTTCTTTAGTATAGTTGTGCTCTCCTTAGCTACTGTTTTGTCATCTTCAATGGCAGGCTTAACCAACACCTATAAATTATTTTTGGTTAATTCATCTTGGAAATGCTTTAGTTATGCCTTTAGCTTCCTGTTCTGAGCCTGGAAACCCCTGTTTTGTCCGTAAATATTCTTCATTTATTTACAAAGAGGCAAAGCCTTTCTCACTCCGAACCTTGCCAAGTCCATGGTATGGTTCTATCCAATTGTGATCGCATTCATCTAAGCCAAGTGGACCATGTCTTATGCTTTGAGATGAACTATTTCTCTCATTGCATCCCTAAGCTGCTTAATAAGTCTTTTGTAGGTCTAGCTGCCAAGAGGTTTGGGGACATGTGCAGTCTCACAAGGCTTCTTCCCATCCTTTTCATAGAATTTTTACAATCCTTCACAGGAATTTCATCTTCCCTCTCCAAAGGTCTTTTGGTACCTTTACCCTTGATTTTGTGTACAGGGGTTTCTTGTAAAGGTTGTCCTTTGAAATCCCCCTTAGGAATTGATGACCTCGTGAAAGGTATTTTAGCTTTTATTTTAGCTGTTGGAGAAGGAGAGGGAAAGAGAAGCTTCTTCCCTTTTTTTGATGTCGCCTGGGTAGAATATGGAACTTCTTCTAACCCTGGTGGAGGTGGTGGTGAGAAATCTCTATGTGGGGAAGGACATACCTCCGCCTCATCTTCTCCAACCTACTTATTGATCTCTGAAACATGGGCTCTGACCTTTCTCTTCTTGTTGATCCCTATTTTAGTATTGGTAGGTGATTAAGAGCCTGCAATTTGTGATTGGGGGGTAGGTGTTGGGTCCAGCTTAAAGTGAGAAGAGAAGAAAAAATTCTCCCAGGAGATCTCTTTCTTTCCCAACTCTTCAGAGACAAGCATCTTGATAAGTCTAGAGTGGAAAAGGATGCCATCGACATCCTTGGATTTGGCTTGCCCCCTATCTTCCATTTTACCTATACTTCTTAGCAGGTAATATGGAATATTCATCTAAACCTTACCGAAAAAATGCAACAACAACCTTATGTGGTAATGGTACAGGGTGTTAAATATCCCTTCGCAACTAAAATATATCTATATGATTTTCAATATTCTATCAAACTGGTCAATCAATTGATTCCTTGAAACATTCTTAGATAAATCATTGGCTTGGTTTTTAGGCTTGAGAATATCTTTAACGAATTGTGAACTCAATACCATGGCCTTGAACTAATTTCCTCCTGAAATGGGAATCTCTATTGCAACTGAGATGGAGGCTTCAGTCATCTCAAATTCCAAATCTCCAACTCTGGTTTTCTTGCCATCAAAATTTAGTGCAAATTTTTTTTCTACTTCTTAGTGGCCTCTCTGCATGTTATGGCATAAAGAGAGGCATCCTTCTCTTCGAACTATCTTGCCACCATTGTGTGCTTTCCTTGACTAAGGGGTCTCCATGACTCAGAAAGAGGGTTCTTAAGAGGCTGTAAGGGATTCTATTGACCATAAAACTTCAATTCAAGTCTCAAAATCACAAGGATGGCCCTCCAAATTAATAGTGCTTATAAAATGAACTTGGCTATGAGAAATGGACTTTTAGGCTCACATAGGTTTTCAGAGTGTAGACTATGAGGAAGTAATTCCGAACTGACTCTTCATATAGGATGAAAAGAAGAGAAGGATTATAAGAGAGGTTTGAGCAACACCTCTGCATAGTATAATGCATACACAGAGGATGGGCTATTTCAAGCCTGTGAGTTTCAAAGGCTATGACTAAACATAATAATCAGACTATGGATATGAGTGAAGATGTTTACAAGAATGCAAATATGGCTCCTATACTACCCTGCAAGCTTAGAAATCCGAAACCTGAGCACAAATATCCTATGAAAATTAATATGCAAAGGAGGCTGCACAGGATACCTGTGAATTCGACAACTATTGAGATCCTCAGTGCGAACTTAGGGTGCGATGGAGGAAACTTTGGCCCTGAAATCTCTCACAACATCAGATTTAGTGGGCATGCAATCATCTGATCTGAACTTGAAAACTTATGCCATGCATCACTACTGAACTTTCAAAATTACAAACCATTACCAAGCATCATAAATGCAAT
>JASDQU010346332.1:0-12397 GCA_032191745.1 Picea mariana
TTTACAGTTTCAGCTTATTTCGTTATTTAATAGAAAACCAGTTTTACTGTATCTCTGTTATTTTCGTGTTAAGCACCTATTAATAATCTGTATTCATTTCGTTCTGCTCATAAAATCTGGATCAGTCCCGGGGTTTCCACAATGGAAAGTCTCGATCCCTCGTCACCAGGACTCCCGAGTTCGCGATTCCCGATTTCCCGAAATGGGAAATCTCATGACACATGGCCTCCGTTATTCGAATGATCCAGATCTATCCTGGGGTTTCCACAATGGAAAGTCTCGATCCCTCATCACCAGGACTCCCGAGTTCGCAATTCATGATTTCTCGAAATGGGAAATATCATGAAACGTGGCCCCCTTAAATCGGACAGTCCAGATCTGTTTTGGGTCTTTCACCCTTATTCACTAAGGGTTTAACCCTCGAGTGTCTCCTGATAGATCCAATGGTTGTCGAGTTTTTCAGCCGAGATCTGACGGCTCAGACAGGTTCCTAACTTGTGCATTCTCCCATGACTTTCTGGACGTGGAAAAATCAACGGTCCAGATGTTCTCATGGACCTTGGGGATCTACGATCCCGATCTCTTCGCTACCCATGAAGACACAGAGAGACCAAGTGGTAAGGTGTTTAACACCCTACTTTCTCCTAGAAATCTAACGGTCATGCGTGACCACAAGTTTCCCAATGGAATCTTGTCCGTCGATCAATACCTATCAGGGTTAAGGCACTTAATACTCCATCTTCTTCTTCCGATCTGACGGTCGTGAGTGACCACATATCTCCTGACGGGATCTCGTCCGTCGATCAATACCTATCAGGGTTAAGGCACTTAACACTCCATCTTCTTCTTCTGATCTGACAGTCGTGAGTGATCACAGATCTCCCGACGGGATCTCGTCCGTTGATTCAATACTTCATCCTTATGTTGCCATCTCGGATTTTCAAGAGGATCATTCCTCCTCATCTAGGGTTACTAAGGCCTTGCGCCTTCACATTCTCTTTCCTGGTTCTTGATGGGATTTTCAGGAAGGGTATCTCTATGGGGAGGTTTACCCAGGGTACTATCTAAGGAAGTTAAGGGTATCTCTCTCCCGAGAACCAGGCATGAAGTCTAAATTAGATCAGCATGCATATAAATAAAAATTTAAGAGAGCATAAGCCACACGTAGTCTTTCCATATAAACATACAACTACCAGTACTGATCAAGATACCATACAGACATTTTTATAATGAAGTCATTCACGATTTCACAGCTTATGAGCATAAATGTAAGCATACATATATTTCATGATGTCAAAGGCAAAACACTTATCAGAAAGTAACACCATAGGTTATGCAACTGCTGAAAGGGGTACTCATTTCCACCCAACCATAGGCTCGGTGACTCCCAACGGATTTACTACTAGCCACCCCCGAGCTGAGACCACGATGCTGTGAAACTGTGTCTCTGTTTACCAGTGATCAGGAGTGAAGGTTACTCTCCTTCCTCTCTGTTATCACTCACTCTGCATATCGCCAGAGTTCTCTTCCTCCCCTCGCGTCTGCCCCCAATCGCTTCTCCCCCACACCTTATCCTCTTGTGAGGTTGTGTGTGGCGTGATTTCCCTCACACTGGTCAGGCCTGACGGCTCTACGGATGGGTGGTTCACCTCCCCATCCCTCATTAATTCCTAAGGAGCCATCTACCTACCAGTCTGTGAGACATTTAATTCAGGGCCAGCGAGCCGCTTTTGGTTCTCCAGGCCAATGAAGTCCAAATACGATATTAATTCTCGGTGGAAGTTAACGCAACATTTCCAGGTGCCTTCCACCGCCATCGTGGTCTCTTTTTCTACACATCCCCTCTCAGCAGTCCTGCAATACAAATTCATAATATTATTCACATAATACATATTCACATTTCTGAAGTTTGCCATAGTTCTTGGCCAGTCCAGTTATTTTTACAAACTGGGGGAAACAGGGTGTTAGAGAAAGTCTTGTTGGATTACTTCTTGGAGATTTTTAGGTGTAGGATCAAGAAAGATTGAAGGCATTGGGGGGTTAATAATCAAATTCTTTTGGTATTTTCTCTTGGTCTTTTTACCCGATGAAGAAGTAGGGATATCAACAAGATTTTTGTATTGTTCCGAAAAAGAGAGGGTTTGTACAAGGGGGTTTGGAGTTCTTGGAGAGAGAGGCTTGGATGGAGAGATAGTTCTTAAGCTAAGTGGCTTTTTTCCGGTCTTAATTGTCAAGTGAGGGTTTGCAAATTGGTAGATAAAGGCATCCCAAGTTTGCCCATGTTTCTCTAGTTTGGCTAGGACAAGGAGTTCGATCAAGCCATGGTGAAAGAGACTATTGTGGGGTTAGTCACATTCTTCCTCACTTGAGAGGACATATTCTCCAAGCTTTTTAGAAAATAGAAGGGTAAGTTCAAAGGTTTTTTGAACAGAAAATGAGCCAGCAATCTGAAATGACAAGCTTTGAAATTGGAGTATCTACCTTCGCATGTAATAAACCTCATGATGAAGATGAGAGGGTTGATCAATTCCACCTTTATCCACTCCCTAGAATATCCTTTTTCTCCTAAAATGTTCTCGAATTCGGGCTTAAAAACCCTGTTATAACTTGAGCACGGCAGTTTGTGGTTTTTGAACCATCTATCTCCCATTCTTGGGAGCTTCATAGTTGCAGCAATGGACTCTTTTGAGACTTCAAAGGAAAGAGACCCCATGCATTTTGTCTTCCCATCAAAACCAACAACAAATTGCATGGAGAGGTTGTCATTGTGGCCCTGCAAGTTAGACAAAAATGGCCCCCAGCCTACACGCAAAAACACTTTTCTGCATTGTGCAAATTCAGGAATGTAAAAAAGATCTACATAGGAAGAGGGTTTGTACCTCCTAGGCATTGTGGCAGAGGTGAAATTCACTAGGCAAGGGCGTGATCGAGCCAAGAGATGGCATGAATTGGGCATGGGTCGAACGTGATTTGAACAGGGGAAGAAATGGTAAAGGTTGGGCACAATTTCTTAACACAGGGTAGAGAAAATGGCAAGGGTGAATTGAGATAATGGTTGCCCAAGCCGATTTTGAATGTGCCTATAGTGGAGTAGGTTGCACACATGTGCGCACGAGCTACCATGTGTGGGAAATTTCGAATTTTGGGGCTCGGTTTTGGGGGCAATGTAATGATGCATAGTTAGATCAACGTCCAAGTCTTTTGACTTGGAAATTTGATCATGAACATATAAATAATCTTCAATCAATTGTCTACAACCAATTTAATTGAATGTAATTGAGTTCTAGTTACCTAGAATCTAGGACAGTTACTAGTGTATAATTCATATGGTACTTCGTTCGGCACCTCATACAACATTTCATATGGCACCTCATACAGTACTTCATACGGTACCTCTGTGTTAAGTACATTTTCACTTCTTATAATGGATAGCCTGCAAATTTGAAGTGTTTTTTATAATCACAATGGTAAATGAGCATAGGAAAAATGTTCCCTTGTTGTTGATTTTGCCATCATGCACACTCAATCCTCTTGCATATGACATATAATGTCAAATATACAATGAAAAAGTTATAGCAAGTATAAAACATGTACTGCCAATCCTACAATGCACAGCTTGTAATGAAAGATAAACCAATAAAGAGTGGTTTGTTAAGTATATGTTCAGTAATTTATAGCACAAAGGAGTTTAGCACTTCAAAAATAAAATGATTATTAATGTAATAACCTGTATCATGGAAATAATACAAAAAATATTGCAAAGATTTATTTCTCAAGGAAATGATCATTTGCCATCTCATGAACCCCTCCCCCACACCCAAGTATTGTCACACCTCACAATCAAAAGTATAGGAAACCAGTCAGTATCCCCCAATAGCCAAAGATTTATAGTATGTCAAGTGTAAAGATAAAATTTCACAGATTGGTCTAATGAGACGGTTAGAATATGGCCCCACCTATAGGATAAGAGATCCTATATATAGATAAGAAGAGGTAGGCAAGCGAGTTTCAAGATAGTCTTAGAGTTATTTCCCAATGGCAAGTCTATGGAGTTCATTAACCTTAGCTTAACCACACATACTTCATGTCATATTTGTCTGCAAGTAATGCCATACATCAGGAGAAGTTTTAATTTATTATTTATTTTTGTCATATTACCATCCTCGCTAGGTAGAATGCCCCGCTGCCAGCAAGATTGTTCAATACTCTGGCGGGTTTACCTAGTCATACCACAGGCCAGTACCTGATGCCAGCAGACCTGTTTAGTATCCCGGCAGGTTAGCCTCTTACACCCTCAGAGACTGTCCCTCCATCTTTTGAGATTTTAGTATAAGATTTCCTTATGCAAGAAGATGGTGGAACAGCTCTAAAAACAACTTTTTCTTACTTTTTTCAATTGGGATGGTATTTATGTTAGAGGATGACTTTCCATTATATTACTTAGTGATTTTCCCAATGTAAGGGGTACTTAAGAGGATGTGTCCTATCTAAAGATATGATATGATCAATTTATTTAGTGTGTAGTGGATGGTACCATTGAGAAAGAACAAAAAGGTATCTCTAGGCTCAACTCACTTTCGTCTTTGTAGTTATTGTGATGTTTCCATGACTAACTGCTAATTAGGCCTCCTTGTTACTCTTTGATAAAGAAACTTGACTCACTTACTCAGGTTTCTTGGAAAAACTATATGAGATACCTCTAGGCTTGATAGTTATGGTATCACTTCCTTATACAGTGGTAAAGAGTTTCAAGAGAAACTGCTTTAGAATGCCTAAAAAATGAGAATTTTTGCAAAAATATGGCTAATTATAGTAAGTCAATATTCATTTGATGCTTTAGAAGACACAAAATTCAAGTGTAACAATGTTTTGAAGAAATATCCTTGAAACTGTGTACTCCTGGTGAAATAAATATTTACAGAAATCTCTAGAATTGCCTTATTAACAAAATTCAAAAACTATTTACATATATATAGTAGGAAATTCAAAAAAAAATTCAAGAACAAGGGGGGACTTCTCCATCTACTAAAGCCAATGCTTTGTTAATTGACATGACCTATAGAAAGTCCTCTTTGTAAATGGGCTTATGATAAAATTTGAGTCGGTGTCCATTTACTACAAAGGAGACTTGTCCATCGTCAATTGTTTTAATTTTTATAGCTCCATTGTCATATACAGTGTCTACCTCGTAAGGCCCCAACCATTGGGTGGTGAGTTTGCCTTTGAATGTTTTGAATTGAGAATCAAACAATAGAGCCCAATCACCAAGTTGGAAGTGTTTCTTCTTAATAAACTTGTAATGCCACTTGCTCCTCTAGTTTTGGACTAATATTGTCCATTGGATGTCATCTTGCCTGATTTCATCCAATTCATTCAATTGTAGGGCTCATTTCTTATGAGCCTCATCTAATTTCAATCCCAATTCTATGGCAATACAGAAGGTCCTTACTTGGAATTCTATTGGTAGAAGTACTTGTTTCCCGTACACTAGCTCATAAGGGGTATGCTCAATGGTATTTCTCCAAGTGGTCTGGTATGCCCATAAAACCTCTGGGAGCCTATCAGCTCAATCTTGGTGATGTAACTGAATAGTCTTGGTCAAGATGGCTTCCAGAACTTTGCTTGTATATTCTACCTGACCATTGGCTTGCGGATGGTATGGAGAATATTTACAGTGTTTAATCCCATATTTCTCCATTAGCTCTCTCATCAGCTTGGAAGTGAATTGAGTGCCTTGGTCGGTAGCAATTTCACAAGGGACACTGAAGCAGGTAAAGATGTCATCATAGATGAATTCAACAACAGACTTCTCTGTAGCCCAAAATAGGGATTTTTCCTCTACCCATTTGGTGACATAGTCCGTACAAACCAAAATATAGTTCTTCCTATGGGACATGGGTGAAATTGGTCCTACAAAGTCGAGGGCCCATTTTTCGAAGGTATCTATCATAACTTGGGCATGCAAAGGCATTTCTTCAGCTGACGTAGGTTTTCCTATCCTTTGGCAACTATCACAACTTCTCACATACTTGGAAACATCTTTGAAAACTCTAGGCCAATAGTAACCCGAATGTAAAACCTTATATGTTGTGTGTTTGTCAAAAAAATAGCCGCCACATGGTCCATCATGACAACTTCGTAGTATTTCAGGTACCTCATCCTCTCGGACACATCTACGAATAATCAAATCAGGACCTGTGAGAAAAATATCATGACCAACCCAAGAGTAATTAACACTATGTGCAATAATTTTTCTCCTTTCATGAGGTGACAAATGAGATGGTAACTTCCTAGTAGCCAGATAGTTTGCCAAATCTGCAAACCATGGGGTATTGACAGAGAGGGAAAAAATATTCTCATCTGGAAAAATATCATATACAAGGATGTCATTATCCTCATTTTTTATTTGGGAAAGAAAATTAGCTACTACATTATCCTTTCCAGGTCGGTCAAGCACAGTGATATTAAATTCTTGCAATAACTAAAGCCATTTGGTCACTCAGCCATTAGTTATGGGTTTGTTCATGAGAAATATAATGGCGGAATGATATGTATGCATGAATACTTCATAACCTATAATGTAATGATGAAACTTGTTAATAACATGAACAATTGCCAAGAATTCTTTCTTGGTTGCTGTGTAGTTTAACTTGCTAGGGGACAAGTTCTTGCTCACAAAATAAATGGCATAGGACTGTTGGTCCTCTTTCTTCCCTAATACCCCTCCTATTGCAGTGTCGAAGGAATCAGTGGATATATGAAAAGGGAGAGTCCAATTGGGCCCTCTATGAACTGGTGCCACAGACAGCTTAACTTTCAGGGTTTCAAAGGCAGTTTGACAATGCTCAGTCCAAACAAAATCAACATCTTTTATTAGTAATCCAAACATAGGTGCAACAATCTTTGTAAAATTTTCAATAAACCGTCGGTAATATCCTACATGTCCAAGAAATATTCTCACCTCTTTTTGAGTATTGGGGGGTGGAATCTGACAATGACCTCAATCTTTGCAGGATCAAATTTTATCCCTTCAGACGAAACATGATGTCCTAGAACCACTCCTTCAGTTAACAACATTTTGCATTTTTCATGACTTAGAGATAGGTTCATTTCCTAGCATCTTATGAGGAATTTTTCTAAGTTGTATAAGGCTTCCTAGTAAGTGTTACCATAGACTGTGAAATCATTCATGTATACCTCCACATAATCATGAATAAGATCGGAAAATATCCCTAATACTACTCGTTGAAATGTGGCAGGAGCATTACACAATCCAAATGGTAAGACCTTATACGCATAGGTGCCCCAAGGACAAGTAAAGGTAGTCTTGTACTAGTCCTCAGGTGCTATAAGAATCTGATTGTACCCACTGTACCCATCTAGAAAGTAAAAATACTTCTTTCCAGACAAGGTATCTATAACTTGGTTAATGAAAGGAAGAGGAAAGTGGTGTTTCAAAGTGGATTTGTTGAGTTCCCAGAAATCAACACAAATTCTCCATTTCCCGGTCACCTTCTATGGAACCACTACAAGTGGGGATACCCACTTACTGTCGGAGATGGGATAAATAAATATGACATTTAACAACTTTTGTATCTCCTCCTTGACTATGTCTTTGAGTGTTGGGTTCAGCCTTCTTTGGGGTTGCCTAACAGATGTTACTTCCTCCTGGGTATATATGTGATGGATGGATGTGTCGGAGTGTATACCCTTCATGTCAGTGTATTCCCATCCAAATGCTCCTGATTGTTCTTTAAGGATATCTACTAACTGTTTATGTTGGTCTTCATCTAGCCCGGAGTTTATATGTAAAACAATTCCTGGACTAATCTCGTAGGGAATAGTGTAAGACATGGCAGACTCATCTATCTCGAAAATAAAAGATGTCGAAGACAAAATGGATTGGTCTAATTGTTCTTGAAATTCTTCCCCAAACATGTACTCAAATTGGGGAAAATACTGTGGAAAATCCACACATGTGATAGCAGAAATAAACTGGTTTAGCACATTTTATGTTGTGTGATCCTGAAATTCCCATGCATGGTCACTTGGAAATATGGGTTCTTCCCAGTCCTCGTTCTCATATGAACATTCAAGCCACCATATATTCTCCATAATAGGTTGATATAGAGGGTAAATAGTGAGCTTATGGATAGAGAGACCATTTGAGATGGTCATTTCCCCTTCTCTACAACCAATAAATGCATTGGTTGTGGCTAGCCAAGGTCTTCCCAAAATTACGAGATGGCCTTTGGCAGGATCCCTTGAGTGAATGACAAGAAAATCTATTGGGCACTCCCATGAGGCTAAAGTAACCATGATATCATCTAAACTTCCTTCATGTATAACCCTAGTCTTATCTGCTAATTCCAAAATGGTTGGGGTAGGCCAAAGAAGAGGTTGTAATTGTAATTGTTCCAAGGTAGTAGTGGTCATAACACTGATGGTTTCCCCTAGGTCTATGAGAGTGTTTCCAATGGAGACCTCATTAATGGTTATGCTCACTACGGGGTTTCCTGGGTTCCCATATTTTTCTAGTTTTGGTTGCTCTGATGTGTATTCGGAAAGTCCTCCTAGAAAGTGTATTGTAGGGGGATCCTTTTGCTTCCTACCTAGCTTCTTAATACACAATTCTTTGACTACCTTACTATAGATTGGAATGTCTTTAATGGATTGAAGCAGGGGAATATTGACACAAATATTTTTCAATTCATTCAAAATGTCAAATTATGGTCGGGTGGTAGGTTTCTCGATTACCAATCGGTCTAGATAAGGAGGGACCTTCGTAATTTTTGAAGGTTCATTTTGGGGAAGCTTGGGTTCTTGATTCTTTGGGATAATAACATCTTCCCACCTAGTGTCATCCATGGTTTTTTTGGTGGTTTCGTCTTCTTCTTCTTCCTAGATGACTACTGAAGATCTCTGCCTCTCCAGAACTTTTCCTGATCTTAATTGAATTTCCTATAATGGAACAAGAGTAATAACATATGTCGGGAAGGCTTGTATCTCAACATTGTGAAGAGGTTGAGGGGGCTTATTATTGGGATTCAACAATGGTTGTGTGGGTATTAGTGCTGGTCTCGGAGAGCTTGCATTCTGGTATTGTAGTGGTTGTTGTTGTGGAATAACAGGTAAAGGTGGTGGAACAAAACCTGGCAGAAGTTGTGGAGTGTTTGGTGGGAACTAAGGATAATGATGGTTGGACATAGGGATAGGTGGATCTTGAGGGTTTCCTTGGTTATGTACTCCTCTCCATCCTTGAAACCAAGGATGTTGGTACTGTGTAGACCATTTTTTCCAACCTGGTGAGTTCCATTGTTTTTGTTGTTGATAATAGGGTGGAACTTGAGATTGTAGATCCGGGTACATTGGTTGGTTCCTAGGTTTCCATGGCCTCCTAGGTGCATAAGAAGACTCCCTAGGATCTCCACTCCTATATATGGCTAATAAACCGGGAAATGATGGAAATTTTTCAGTCACATGATCTTTTGTACAGAAGCCACAAGATAAAATGTTATCTAATGGGAAATCCCTTGAGGAATGCTTCCTCTTGCATCTTGGGAAATATATGCTCATTGTTGCATTTCCTCCTCCTATTTATTTTTTATTTTTAGGGTGTCCAACTGGGAACCTATTGTGCCTAAGATATCTATTTTGAAGTTTTCCAAAAGGTTCCCTATCTTTTCTCTCGTAATACCACCTGAACTAACTGGTTTTAAGTTTCTATTGTGAGGGTCCCGAACATTATTTCATGTTTTATCTCTACTTCTTGAGTAATTTTTACACATTTCACATATTTCAAAAAATGGTTTATGGGAGATGTCGCCTGATGCCATCAGGTTAAGAATATCTAGATATTCTTCTGAAATTACCTTAAGGAAAAGAGCCCTAATTGCATCCTTTGAGAATTCATGGTATTTTGACTTTTAGGAGATATAACCAAATCTTTCCATATAATCTTCGAGGGTCTCATCTTCTAGCTGTTAGATTTTAAAGATGTCATTACGAGACTCTTTGGTCTTGTACTAGTCTTGGTACTTTTTAAGAAATATGTCTTTCATGGCTTCCCAAGACCTAATACTGGATTCTCCCAACCCCATGAACCATGTTAGTGCAGAGTCTTTGAGGGTGGAAGGAAAGAGCTTTAGTTTCTGGGCATATTGCACGTAGTTGTAGCTCCTACACAAGATGTCAAATTCAAATAGGAAGGTGTTTGTATCTTCATTGTTTTTACCATAAAAGGTGGGCAGTGTTGAGAGAGAAATATTCTTCATGTTGAGATTTGGAGTGGTGTCCAAAATCGAAAACCTGAAGGTAGTTTCAGTTTGGTTTCCAGCTTCTTCTTCATCCCTGTGTCTTACATTGTTATGGTCCTCCTGATCATCCATATTGGCTTGGTTTCCAAAAAGAGAGTACCTAAGTGGTTTTATATTTGAATGATCAGGGGATCAAATTTTGCTCAATTTTCAAAGTGCTCGGAATGTGACGAAAACAGTTCCATTGCGTCCGTCTCATCTTCCTGATTTTGGCGGTATATTTACTTTCGCAAATGGAGTCCGTATGGAGGAGATATCACGATCTATCCGCCAAGCCAAACAGGCAAAATTTTTGGATGCTGACTGTACCTATCCGTGCAGTCCATATGGCCACGTGGTAGGGTTGTACCATCATGATGATGTGGCAGGTGGAAGACGTGGTGCATTTTTATTGGATGGTTGATATCATATTGGATGGTGACACGTGTCCCGTTGGTGGTGAGTTATATGAGGACACGTGGCCCAATATCTGGGCGCCACGTGTCCCCTCATCATTGGTTGATATGATTGTATAAAATTGTATGGGAAGTCCACGGGGTTCGACCCCAGGACCTCCCCCAACGTTAAACACTTCATAACTCTCCGCTAGCCAAAGTTCCACCGTTTGTGCCTTGTTAACTATACCACCAAGAATATATTTATGTTTGAAAGTTATGCCAACGGGAAAGGGGGGTCAGGCCGGGGCTTAGCCCCAACCCGTGGACGTATTACAACACATATGACCCACATATTTATTGGCCCGAATGTTTGTCACGCGCGCGCATACGTTTATATATTATATTGTATTGCAATACATTGCAATTGCAATGTATTTGTTATATATGTTATGTGTATGCATGGGGTTTGAAACCATGACCCGCATGTTAAATGTTGGCGCGGGAATACAACGGAAAATGCATGGTTTTAAACGGTTTAACCACCATTTCGCCCAGTGCAAGGTCACATGGCCATATGCCCGAGTGCCGAGGCGGTTAGGGGCTGGAGGTGCCTTAACCGTCCTACGGTTTGCACCGTTGGCGCGGTTGCACCCGGTGCCAAGTTTTTACGCTTAAATGAGTGTGTGAGCCAGGTTTGGAGAACAAGGGTGCGATTTGTAGAACCAGAGACAGCAAAGTTGAAGAGGGAGACTTCAAGGAGGCTAACTTCTTCATTTTTCGACCGATTGAGGTGTCGAAAGAGCCCAGACAGGGGTTTTGGGACGCTGCGGAGCCATTGGAGCAGTCGATTTGTCATTTTGAGCATTGTAAGGCATGTTTTTGAGAACTTTGAGCAATTTAATAATAATGATCCATTGGAAGCTGGACCAGGAGATGTATCCCGGAGAGGGGTGAACTCCTTTATCAAGTTGTTGTGTTTATGTGTTGATGTTCAATGTTTTATGTTGTTGTCTATGTGTATTTTGCATAAGTAATCCTTAATTATGTGTTGCAAATTGATCCAGTTTCTTTAAACACATAACATTTTACTTGCAATAATTATTCAAGTTTTTCAAGTCTTCTTCAATTTTTAGATCAAGTTGGTATCAGAGCATTGGTTTTGAAGACTTGATTGTTTTGCAAGTTTTGTTTCTGATGCTCACAAGGTTGAAACTCACACGAGGAGAAGGTCAACTTGTGGAGCCAAGTTCTTATCTGACGAGGAGGAAGCAGTTTCATTCACCGCGAGTTGCAGAGAGACATTCACCAAGCATGGCACATGCAGAAGATCATGAACGTGTTCCAAATGAAGAAGAAGACTTCAAGCAGACTATCATACAGTTGAGAGATATGATGAAAGTCATAATGGAACGAACCGTGATGTCGCAGGGTAAAGGATCTAACCCTTCAATGCATAAGGGAGGCGGTGGTGACAAGACTCCAGGCAAAGATGGAGGGAATGGTGCTTCTCCACCACCCTCTCTTCCTCCATCATCATCATCTTCTTCTTCTTCTTCTTCAAGTTCGAAACATCTTCCCAATGGGCATGGTAAAACTCCTTCGCAAATTCCTTCATTAAAGCTTGATATAAAATTTGAGTTGCCACTTTATAATGGAGAAGTTAATGCTGAAAAGTTAGATAACTGGATATGTCAAATTGAAGTC
>JASDQU010346338.1:0-12397 GCA_032191745.1 Picea mariana
TATATAACATATATGGTCCATCCGATGAGATAATCATATCTAAAACAGTAGTGGAGGCATGGTCTATAGTAGAAGGTGATGGATGGTCAGGAGGAAGTGGTTGGTCGACTCTCTAATTAGAAATAGGCGGTGGAGGAATAGTTGTTTCATTCTCATCTAGGTGAGGTGAAGGAGGAGGGATAGGTGTTTCCTAATCATCATCTAAGTAAGGTGGAGGAGGAGGAGGAGGAGGATGTGGAGAAGGATCACAACCACCCTCATCAATCGATGGGGTATTGGACGAACGGGTACTGAAAGAAGAGTGATTGTCATTGGAATCCCTCCTCACTACTAGTATCCTGGTAGCTCTGACGATATGATGCATAAGAGGCATCATATTACGTAACATATCCCTCCAAAGCTCCAATACCATAGGATCTGCCCTGATATATCGCATCAACACAACAAGGAATCCCACCTCAACCAAAAGTGCATAGAGTCGATCACCCAAATCCAACCTGAATCTAGTATCTTGCCTACGGTTGATGCCTCCAAGTATCTACACCTGAGGACCCTGACCCGTTGTGGCCTCAGGAATCATCTCCTCATCGTCATCTGGTGGGGGTGGAGGCACGTCCCTAATGAATGTTCCAATATCTGCAAAATATATAGTACACAACAATAATTACATAGTTTCATTAAACAATTTAATCAAACAAGTTAAAGAATGAGTTAGAATTAATTTTATTCTAATTAAGACAAAAAATGAAACTACATTAATTTAAACAAAACACTAATATTACCTCTAGCATCTAGTGGCTCATCCTATGTGAAGAGGATGTTTGGACATCCTCTCCAATCCAACCCCATGTAAGGAAACAAAGTCATCATGAACATGTGATTGGCCTCATTGGCTAGTAGCCCCAGTGCGTCAATGGAAATCTTGGTCGGAAACTCCGACTGGCCCCTCTTGGGAATCATCTCACCCCACATGTGCATCTGCACCTGAGTCATTGGCCTAAAGGGATGATGGACAAAAGTAGGCCTCATCTCCGGAAACCTCTCAAAAAATAAACGAAACAACTTTGAAGAAAAAGGGAAGTTCTCCCTCCCATGTATTATAACACGACATCTATCTAGAGTTATACAAAATTACCGCAAAAAAATGGCAGACCATATAATATATTGTGGCCTATGTACCAAAGAATCAAAATAATACAAAAGAGGGAAACTAATGTGATTCTCATCATTGGAAAAGTTTGCAATGGTCTTAACTAACAGTGAGAGGCACCTAAACTCCTATGCATTGAAATAAGTGATCTGTAGTTGTCCACCAAACACCTGAAAATTAGCTAGGGAAAGTACATCAACCCCAATATATCTTTGAGAGTACATGAGTTGAATATTTGTTGCAACACTTGTTGGAACATCAGGGAACTGGGTAAAATCCTCCCCTCCAGGATAGCCCAGTGATAAAATACATATCATCCTCAATGGGATTATACCACTGATCGGGACCGACATAGAATGCATGTCGATGGACATCCCATCGACAGATTAATTGCACCAACAACCCGGAGTGCCTCTTCAAGGATGTAGACTTCTCATAGTACTTAAGGAGGCCTACATTCCTCAAGAGGACATGGGTCACTGTAGTAATAGGGAGAGGGTACAAATCCATCTCCCTCTCCCTTGCCTCCCAATATCGTACAACATTGTAGAGGTCAACCCTTTGCTCTTGTTGTTGTTGATGTTCTCTCCGCTGACATCTTTTCATAATTAACATATGAAATACATCAACCTCATACATAAAACATACAAAAAATCTACTAAATGAGAAATTTATTTATAAATACGAAAAAATAACTTCCTTCAAAAAATAAGTAAATTTCATCATCGGTGCACTCCAAAAACAGTCAAGCACTTCCCACAGTGTGTATATTACTTGTGAGCATCATCGACGGTTCTCCCTTGTAACATAACGCACCGTATGAAATTTGTTATATTATTTATGCGTTGCATTGTATAACCTTACTGCATCGGTGTATGAAGGTTATCTGACACACCGCCTAAAATAATACAAACTTAAAATATTCAAGTATCGTAAAAAAAATTAAAAAAATTGTTTTTGCGGTGCGTTTCCTTTTCCAACATGCACGCGTTCTTTGTAGGTAAGGGAACACCCTACACCAATAATTTTTAAGAAAATGATAATTATGGTACTTAGGCATATATGCTCTAATTTTTTACTGTGGTGCATTGTGTAAGCATTTAACGCAATGGTGCGTACATTTACTAATGCACCGCAAAAAATAATATATCTGATTTATGCGGTGTGTATCCTAATGTAATGCCCCGGTGCGTTAACTTTAATTAGACTCACTACCAAAAATTAGCTATATTATTTTATGTGGTGCGCCAATAAACTTACACCTTGGTGTGTTAATGTTTACAAATGCAAAGCCATAAAAAATTTGACATTGTTTTTCGATGCACCCTGTAAATTTCCAGGGTGCACAGACTTTTACGAGGTTGCATTGTGTAAGAATTAACACATCGGTGCATACGTTTATCAACGCACCGCATTAAATAATATATATGATTTATGTGGTGTGTCTTCTAACGTAACGCCCTGGTGCGTTAACATTAATTAGACGCACTGCCAAAAATTAGCTATATTATTTTATGTGGTGCATCGGTAAGCGTATGCCCCAGTGCATTAATGTTAACAAATGCACCGACATAAAAAAAATTGACATTGTTTTCGATGCACCCTGTAAATTTTAATGGTGCACTGACAGCAATGCGAGTCGAATGACTCGAGCGCACCATGCAGAAATAAGTTAATTAATTAATTAAAAAAGAAAACAGTGGAAATTTAACTAAATTTTGAATTTTAATCCGCTAAGAGTTTAAGTTATAAAGAAACAAAGACATTACCTAAACAGTTTTTCGTCGAGGAGGCATGGTTGGCACGTAGTCCAAAAAACCAAATTTTCCACCTGTTGGAAACATTTGAAAGCCACGCACTAAGAAACAGACGGAAGGAAAGAAAGAAAGGGAAGCATTGATAGTAGGGTGTTTCAAAGTGGAAAAAGTTGCACCGGTGCTTGAGAACTCTTCAGCACTAAAAATGGTAAAAATGAATTTTTACCACTGGTAACTTTTTTTTATTTAACCATGTTACAATGTGCTTGATTGTTATACACATTAGTGTGTATGTATTTACCTAGCGCACTGGGGTATATATATATTTTAAAAATAACCCTTCCACGGTGCGCTATGTTTTAGAGAAACTTGGAGTACCGATGCGACTATATTTAAGGAGTGCACCACAATATATATTTTTTAAATAACCCTACCATGGTGCGCCATTTTTTAAAGCATCGGTGCATGCGTATTTAAATAGCGCACCATAGTATATTTTTTGAAATATCCCAACCACAGTATGCCATTTTGCTAGAGCACAAGTGCGTCAATATTTAAGGAGTGCACCGGAGTATATTTTTTTTTTAAATAACCCTACCACAGTGCGCCATGTGTTAGAGAACTGGTGCGTCCGTATTTATGTATCTCACCGAAATATTTTTTTTTCAAATAATCCTACCACAGTGCACCATGTGTTAGAGAATTGGTGTGTCAGTGTTATAAACGCATCGGTGCACTCTGTATTTATAAAAACACCGTGAAAAAACTTCTGCTAAAACCTACGACCGCTAGTCTCCACTAGTGTCTTCTGCTATAAATAGATTTTTGGGATATTTTTAAAGGGGATTCCGCAAAACCATCTATTAGAGAGTATTTTCCCTATAATTTCCTCAAAGAAAATTCAACAAATATATGTTTCATTATGTTTTACACTGCACATATTTCATTATAATGTCATCTTACAAAATTCCAATAATTCACATCCTATTAGTTCTTTATTTGTTGACAACGCAAATGCATAGAGAAAATAAATTATATATGTAAATGTTGCATCAAGCTCCGCAATTAAGTAAGGTGCATCAAGAAAATAAAACCTATATAAAGTAATAATATTCCTACCATTTTCCTCCATATAATTACTTCTATAATGTAATAATATTGAATAGTTTGAAGTAATTAAAAACTCTGAGTTAATGCACACTTGTCCTCTATGAATATAGTGATTTCATCTCTCACATAAAAAATACATATTTATGATATATTTCTTTATTCGGCAAGATTCTATACAGATCTCGTATAAAGAATGACAACCAATTTCTTTATAAGTAATGGGCATCAATTTACCCTATGTGATATTGTATTGTTCATACAGATAATTGATTTATTTATGAAAATACTATTATTATATTTAGAATATTGTTTATTGATTAATAGTGATCAGTGGAAACAATGTGTTGATGAGACAATTGGAATCTAACAATGTGTTGATGAGACAATTAGAATCTTACTCTTTGGATTTTTATTTGTTTTCATCATAATGGAAGTTAAGCTTCTCATTTGCAAGGTAATGGATTGACTGAATCATTCAACAAGATATTTCCAGTGGCATCATAGTTAATAAAACTTTTTAATTTTCATTAAGATTATTGGGATGGTCAAACATGTAGCATAGTATGCATATCGAACTACCTATAAAAAGTCAATTGGTCATACCCCATTCAAGTTGGTCTCTTTGAATTTCATTTGTGATGAGAAGGGATAATAATAATTTTCTTTGAATCTACAACAACTAACCAACTTAAAAAATTCAAAAAACTTTGTATATCACAATCCTAGGTATCTCATGCATGCTTTAAAATGAGTGTCAATCTAATCAACTAATCGATTGCTTAATGAAAGTTTAACAAGCTAACTAGATAATCAATTGTTATGAATTTTATATTATTATATCACAATACTATGTATATCATGTATGCTTTAAAATTTGCATATGATAAAATGAATTCTATTATGAGCAAATTTTGAAAAACTCATTGTTGGACATTAGGTTGTCATTGATGTCAACCCTTGGAGAGCTCCATAGATGTGTATAAGATTGTTGGAAAGTTGATTGACATTTGTATGATCGAGATTGATGGTGAGTTAGTTGGGTGAATTTGAAGAAGCCTACATGAAGCTCCAGAGGTGTGGTTATGGAACCCGAAGTTTGTTAAGGAATATGGACATGAAGGATAATGAAAATTCAGGAAAGACACTCATAGATGGATAGAACTCATCGTGTTGTTTTCAGTGAGATGTGGAACACCACGTGGTTCCTCACAGTTAGAGAGATATGCCCTTGTGAAATTGGAAGCCCCGAACAATGGTCAAGAAGCCCTAATTGGTTACAAGTCAATGAATGAAAGGGTAAAGTGGTTGTAACAAGAAATCTCTAGAAGCCCTAAGTTTAAGGGAAGAGGTTACCTGGAAAAATAATAAATACCCCTCAAGGAGTCATTCACAAAGATATACACACACTTACAATTGAATATCTATCTTGTGAATGTTATTGTGTGATCTTTTAGCTAGTTTGTGACGGCATTTTTCTAAGGTAGCAAAGGAAGGTCGAAGGTGAAAGTCTCGGAGTTGCAGCAAACATGAGTAACCCTATCTTCTGAAGTTATTTGCAGGTTACAGTGAACAAAGTAGCGGACATCCCCGGGTCACAGTGGACAAAGTAGTGGATATCTACAGGTCATAGTGGAGAAAATAGCGGACATCCGCCGGTCATAGTGGAGAAAGTAACGGACATTCGCGGGTCACAATGGAGCAAGTAGCATATGCTTTTCAAAAGGCTTGAAGAAGGTGCCATCTTGTCGATTATGAAGTTGAGGAAGTTTTGTTGGTCTGAGATGACATGCACTAGGTCCTCTTCATGAGTAAAGGTATATTTTACATGTGCTTGTTTGAGGCTTGTTTCATGGATGGTATGGCACATACTTAAGGCATGTCTTGGAACCCTTGTCGTACATGGTACATGGTTGAATATGATTAAGGTGATATTGATACATGCTTGACACATATTCTTGGTACTTGATACATGGATGTTATGTGATGCAGGAGCATCGCTCCATCTCAGCAATGCGTCAGCACACAAACACGTAATGGAGAAAGGGAGAGGCACCGACCCTCCCATTTTTAAATTTTAAATCTGATCCTGTACAAATTTCATGTTGTAAGTCTGATAAATTCCAGGCCATGCCTTTGTGCAGGTAGTGGGTAGGGTTTCCTTAAATGGTTGCTTGTAGCAGGTCCAGATCGTAGTCAGGTCTGGATCGACATTTATGGAATGTAGCCGTAGAGGTATGGTGTTGTAACTGAGATAGTGATAGCACTAAGGCAGTGGTGAGGATAAGCTCGAGGAGCCCTTGTTTGGTAATTAGGAGACTTGAGAGAGAGATCTTAGTAGAAGGTCTTAGAAGCAGAACTCAAGATAGAGTTAGGTTAGGAGAGCTTGAGAGAACTGGGACTCTGTTGCAGTCCACTTTTTGTAAACAACTGTATAGATACACAGAGATAATAGAAAAGCCGATTTTCCTGCACATGGTGTGTTTATGCATTTCTATTCATTATTATGTTTTTATGTATTTCATGGTTTGAATGCTTAAACTGGTGAAGTATTGAATAAGTTTCAATTGTTTCTCTTCTTTGAGTTTTCGAGTGCAAGGAGTGCACAGAGTCCACAACGAGTTCGTTGACAGAGGTGAGTTAACCTCAAGAAAGATCAGGAGAGATATCGGTCAACCTTCATCAGTAGAAGTGCAAGGAGTGCATAGGAAGAACTATTTGTTGAGTTCAGAGAGAAACAGAGTTACTCAGAACTCTGTAGAGCTCTTTCAGGTGGGCATCGAGCGAGTGCAAGAGTGCATAGAAGAAAATCTGTGTTGAGTTTAGGAGGAAATAGAGTTATTGAACACTCTGTAAGGAAGAGTTATGCAAGGTGTGCATCGAGCAAGAAGATCGTCAGGAGAGAGAGAAGAATTTATTTTCAAGAAATCCTTCGGTTCTGAGTTTGAAAAAATCCCAGAAATGCAAGGAGTGTGTGGGAGATCGAAATCTTTGAGGAGATCAAGTTCAGAAGGAATAACGCAAGGAGTGTGTGGGAAGCGGACTTATTCTAAGTCCTAAATCTCAGAAGAGACAATGCGTTCAAGAGCATAAGTGAGACCCTAGATAGTCGGGTTCACAGGAGAAAGTTCAAAGGCCAAGAGCTTTGAACATTTTCAAAATATTCCAAGTCGGGAGAAGGTGGAAGCTCGAGAGGAGCAACAACAACCGTTAGATTGGTTATGGAAAAGGAGCCTGGACCGTTAGATCAACGTCCAGTGAAATAAAGAAGCGCAGAGGAGGAAACGGATCTCAAGCGTTGGATCTGAGCATAGAGGATCAGTTGTCGTCTAATCACGAGAAGGTGCACAAGGTTTAGTGTTGTGTATATGCAGGAGAGCGGACTTGTTGAAGTTCCGAATCCCAAAACCATTTGGGACCATCCATCAACTGGAAGGACACGTGGCAGAAATCTATTGATTTCGGATGGAACCACTCTGGGAGGAATGAGTGCACAAAGAAGTTGAAACTTCTGAAGCCTGAAGAGTCGAAGGGCCGAAATGAATCTATATCGTTAGATTCAGAGGGAATACATGTCAACGGGTTGTGAGATCCATAAGGAGGCAGAGGTGTAACGCTGAAACACCCGAAGTCCGAACAGTCAAAGAGCCGAGATTCATCGATCTGCAGAGGGGAAACTTGTCACAAGATCACGAGATCCGGGGAAATTTACATTGCAGTTTCAGTTTGAGAATTTAAATTGTCCAATCGTGAATGCCCAAAGAGAATCTGAGTCATCAGATCTAGAAAGGGAACGTGTGGCAAAAGATCGTGAATTATGGGTGAAGTCACTCTGGGAGAACGCGAAAGAGAAAAGTTTGACATCGTCGAAGCCCAAACAGCCGAAGCGAATGATAGTCATCGATCTGGAAGAGGACAAGTGTCACCAGATCGTGGACTTCAGAGGATTGTGCTCTAGGGTTTTTATGGAAAGAAGTTTCGAAAAGTTCTGAAGCGCCAAAGGCTGAAATGATTGAGGGTCGTTGATCCCAAAGGAAGAACGTGGGTCGTTGATCTGCGAAGGGACATGTGGAAGATAGAGATTCACTCCGTTAGACAGCCATTGAACATTCATTGGATCAAGAGAGGACAGGTGTCAGAAGATCCAACACTTCGGAAGATTTCACTTCGGAGATTTGTGGTTGTTGATATTTGAGAACGTCGAAGGCCGAAGTCCCAGAAACGACGAGAGACATCAATGTGAAGGAGGACACACAGCGCCATATCTAGGACTTCGAAGGAAAGCAAAGGAAGGACAGGTTCGAAGACCTGGAGAAGATCTTGGTCGTTGATCGAGGAAGGATTCGTAGGACCATTGATCTGGTTGAGGAGGCCAAAGTCTCGAAGCGGGAGCATGACCGTAGATTTGGGAGGATACATGTCAGTAGATCTTCCACTCCAGAAGATAACCAGTCAGCCGCAACAGGGATTTGAGATTTGAGATCCCTGAAGGCCGGATTTGCGGAGGAGATCCTGGCCGCACATTTGAAGGGACAGGTGTTGAAGGATCTTCCATTCTGGAAGATTGTCATACGGAGGTAGCAAGGGTTTGAGATTTCAAAACACTAAAGTCCGAAATCACAAATAAATATCGCTCGTTGATTTCAGAGAGACAGATCTAGTCCATGGATTTGGAGAGGGAAGATTTGAACCATCAATCCAGAGGTACCGTCAAGATCGGAGATCGACGGTCCCAAAACATTTCGGGGGATTGGAGGTGCATGAAGTTTAACGGGTAATCGTGCGGTCATATGCATCACCGCCCAAGGGCACATGCAAGAAGGGGCTAGTGGAAAAGGAGCTAGCGCCTGCAAATGCACATTTCCGCAAGGTGGTGACCCGGGGGCATATTGAAGGAAGGGGCTAGTGTAAAAGAGCTAGCACCCGAAAATTGAAGAGCGCGCGAACAAAGGGGTGTGGGTACCACAAGGCATGTGCCCAAAAAGAGAAAGAGGGGCCTATGTATAGTTGATTTGGGTTCAAAGAGGAACCCGAACAGTCGATCCAACTCAGAAGAAAGAAAGATCCTAGACCGATAGGTTGCGCAACCCCAGGAGGGAAGGGGGTCTGCATCAGGTGGTATCAGAGCACATAATTGATTTATGTAGGAAAAGGAGGTAATCCGATGACATCAAGTGGTATCAGAAGGCCTAAATTTGTTTGCAGACAGCAGACAAAGGAGAGACGGTGAAAGGAGATGATATGATAACATCAAGTGGTATCACAAACAGGAGTTTGCCTGTAGACAATAGGTGAAGGAAGAAGAGTATTGATGCTCTATGAAGATTTTGTTGCACGTGCACAGCAGCAAAAATTTAATCAACCAGGTGAGCTATAAGAGAATATGGATATGCTCTCAGATGTAGAGTGATCCATAGACTTTCCAGGAGGGCAGGTAGAAGGTGGAAATGGCTACTGAAGGCCGTGAGCGTGGTCGAAGAGAAGGCTACAAGAAGAAATGCAATCTACAGATGGATCTGGAGCTCAATGAGATAAGATCAAGGATGGAACAGCTAGCATTGAGGATGCAGCAAGAGGAAAAAGGTATAATGGAGGTACGAATGTTCTCTAAACAAGAAGGCAAAATGGCTTGTTCAAAATTTGATGGCCAAAAAGAAGTAACAAGAGTTGAGAAGGTGGCTAAGGGAATTAGAAAACCTCAGTGACATAAAGGAGGAACAAATTCACATCTATGAACCAGAAATTGGGAGACACCTCAGTGATGAAGAGGATGTGAGATCAGATGAAGATTTCATAAACTACCAAGTGGGCAGAAATGTACTTTCGAGTTGCTAGGTGGGCAATAGAAAGAGATCAGTGGAAGGTCTCGTGTGCTGCCAGAGGAGCAGTGCTGAAAGTTCAAAATGCCAAGTGGGAAATGAGATGGGATCGGTTGATCTCATAGATTGTTGAGTGGGCAGAAAAGAAGTCCCAAATTGCCAGGTGGGCAAGGAGAAAGAAATGAGATCGTCAGAAAGTCTCAGGAGCTCAGAAGTGAGTTCAAATCAGCAAGGAGTGCTGATAGGTGAAGACTCATGTGGATTTGCAGACCATGTGAATGAAGATGATGAGAAGTTAAATACTCTCACCATCCAAGACGAAGATCAGAGGAGTATTATGATTATTGGAGGGATCAAGACATTCCTACCAAACAACCAAGTGGAGGTCGATGCACATGATGAAAGTGCAGCATAATAAGAAATATAGCCAGCAGAAACTATCAAAGAGGAAGAAATGGAGCAGACATTGATGTCTACCCCAACATAAGGAGATGATCATTCGAAAGAATGGCTCAAAATTTTCAGCAAAGATGAACAAGCGATGACTACAGCACTGAAGCTTGCAGCAAAAGAGGAAGAAGACAACACGGATTTTGTTGATCTATATGAGGAATTGGAAGCCCTAGAGAGAAGGATAATGGTGCAAATATTGCACATCTAACGGGTCAAGTTGGAAGCGGATGGAGGAGCATACCAGCCAGATGAACATCTGGAAAAATTTGGACGTGATCCAGCACAAGAGTCACTGACAGAAGAAACCAATATGTCAGAGGAGGAGGCTAAGCAGCAGCACGGTGGTGAGACTGCAAAATTGGAACCTACAGCAGGGTGGAAAGATAATGCCACGAAAGAAGAAGAAAACGATATGGGGGATCAAGATGATCTACCCACTAATAAGGAGGAAGTGCATCCAAGAAGACTACATAAGAAGAGCCAGCCACTAGAGCAGCTGGACAGAGTAATAGAGGAGATCAGGAAGCTGGTGTTGAGGTCAACAGAATCAGTCAGCAAAGGGGAGATAAACAAAAGAGAACCTACCATAGCAGCAGGGAAGAAATAGAAGAAGAAGAAGCAGCAGCAGCAGCAAAGCAGAGGAGCAAGAGGACAACTCCAAGCAAGAGTTTGGGATCCATGAGGATTTCAACATTGGAGGAAAGGATCTCATGAGCAGGAGCTCATGATTTTCCCAGCAGTAGAGTATAATGAAAGAGCATCACTCCACCTCAACAAATGCGCTAGCACGAAAACACGCAATGGAAAAAGGGAGAGGCATCGACCCTCCCATTTTTAAATTTTAAATCTGATCCTATACGGATTTTGTGTTGCAAGGCTGATAAATGCCAGGCCATGCCTTTGTGCAGGTAGTGGGTAGGGTTGCCTTAAATGATTGCCTGTAGTAGGTCCAGATCGTAGTCAGGTCTCGATCGACATTTATGGAATGTAGCCGTAGAGGTATGGTGTCGTAACTGTGACAATGATAGCACTAAGGTGGTGGTGAGGATAAGCTCGGGGAGCCCTCATTTGGTAATTAGGAGACTTGAGAGAGAGATCTTAGTAGAAGGTCTTAGAAGCATAACTCGGGATAGAGTTAGGTTAAGAGAGCTTGAGAGAACTGGGACTCTGTTGCAGTCCAGTTTTTGTAAGCATCTGTATAGATACACAGAGATAATAGAAAAGAAATTTTTCATGCACATGGTGTGTTGATGCATTTATGTTCATTATTATGTTTTTATGTATTTCATGGTTTGAATGCGTAAACTGGTGAAGTATTGAATAAGTTTCAATTGTTTCTCTTCTTTGAATTTTCGATTGCAAGGAGTGCACATAGTCCGCAAGGAATTGACAGAGGTGAGTTAACCTCGGGAAAGCTCAGGAGAGATATCATTGAACCTTCATCAGTAGAAGTGCAAGGAGTGCACAGGAAGAACTCTTTGTTGAGTTTAGAGAGAAACAGAGTTACTGAGAAGTCTGTAGAGCTCTGCCAGGTGGGCATCGAGCAAGTGCAAAAGTGCACAGAAGGAACTCTGTGTTGAGTTTAGGAGGAACTAGAGTTACTGAACACTCTATAAGGAAGAGCTCTGCAAGGTGTGCATCGAGCAAGGAGATCGCAAGGAGGGCGAGAAGAAATTATTTTCAAGAAATCCTTCAGATCTGAGTTTGAAGAAATCCCAGAAACGCAAGGAGTGTGTGGGAGATCCAAATCTTCGAGGAGATCAAGTTCAGAAGGAATAAGGCAAGGAGTGTGTGGGAAGCGGACTTATTCTAAGTCCTAAAGCTCAAAAGAGACAATGCATTCAAGATCATAAGCGAGACCCTAGATAGTCGGGTTCATAGGAGAAAGTTCAAAGGCCGAGAGCTTTGAACACTTTCAAAATCTTCCAAGTCGAGAGAAGGTGGAAGCTCGGGAGAAGAAGTGACAACAACCGTTAGATTGGATGTGGGAAAGGAGCCTAGACCATTAGATCAACATCCAGTGACATAAAGAAGCGCAAAGGATGAAACAGATCTTAAGCTTTGGATCTGAGCACAGAGGATCAACCGACGTCTAATCACGAGAAGGTGCA
>JASDQU010346345.1:0-12396 GCA_032191745.1 Picea mariana
ACCAAAACATAAGCCCACTGCAACGCCGTTCACCACTTTGGAGGACATATGTAAAGTGCGAGGGAAAAACTCAAGGGAAATCATTAAGGCTGGAAGGCCCAATGATAACCTGAGGATAAAAAACCCTCGGTGAAATGAACTCTCCTAGTGAACCTATGCCAAGGTAACTGACCTAGACATGACTCATGCAGACCTATTACATTATTAACCCACACAGGGGTGCGGAAATTCCAAGTACAAAAAAGAGTGTTGGGCCAAACACGGCCCTATAGAACCAAGGTCTTCAACAATCCTGGGCATCTGATGATGCATCTCTTCATGGCACATGAGTTGACCACCGGTGCTAAATCGGCGGTCAACAGATAGTACATGTCGTGTTGTTTTCGTTGATATGTGGTACGTCACATAACTCCTCATGGTTTGGGAGTTATGGCTTTGTGAAGTTTGAGAACCTTCATGAGTTATCTAGAAGCCTCTATAAGGTCAAAGAAGTCAATTTATTCTAGAAGCTCCTAGAAGAATTTTACTAGTCAAAGTGGTTGTAATTAAGAGTTAATCATGAGTTAAGTTGCTGCAAAATGAAAATAATTAAAAATAAATTAGTTGCAACTAGAAGTGTTGAATTTACTATTTGTGGATATAGTGGTTATAAGTGGACAAGTTGGTTAGAAGTGGGTTAGCCCTAAAAGAAGAAAGTTGGGTAAAATGGTTAGAAGGTAACCCCTAGAGGAAGCTACTTGGAGAACTATAAATAAGAGAGAAAGGCTCTCCTACTGACACCTAATTGAGCACATTGAACATCTATTATTGTGAAAGGTTTATTGGAGGTAGTCATTAATGCATCTATAGTTGTGCAATTATGACTAAGCGAAGATAGAGTGAAGAGAAAGTTTCGTGGCCACAGTGGAGTGCGAAGAAATTGTGAAAAACCCTAGTTAGGGTCATCCCTACGAATCACCTAGTAGATGTCCCGTGAGGTACCCCTGCAGGTTGAGAAGAGCTTGTCATGCAAGGCACCCCTACGAGGTGAGCAGATTCTGTCACGTAAGGAACCCCTGCGAGTTGAGCAGAGCCTGTCATGCGAAGCCCTATTGGATATCGCGCCTGCATCACGCAAGGCACTACCATAAGTGAAGGTTGAGGTGTGGTTCATGTTGCAGAGGCTGAGAAATGTCTCCAAGAAGTTCAACAGTGATCATGTACATTAGATATGCCTACAGGTTTAAAAATGTATGCCATATTCTTGTGTGTAGTTGGATATTGTTGTCTACATGAGATATGGTTATGGGAGATTGATGATTTTCCCTAGAGAGGTTGTTGGTTGTATGGCACATACTATATAAGCTAGATCTACAAAAATACAGTGCTAGTGTGTTTGGTATTTATCATTGATACATATTTTTAGGTTGAGTGTTGAGGCATATCTTGTATTTCTTGGTACATGATTGAGGGCTTATGGTTGAGAAGTGTTGTTGAAGTTGTTCGTACAGTCTAAGGCTACATAATAGTGAGGGTTTTATGTCTAGTCCATGTGAGGGTTTACTACACATGATTATGATTGTATGTGTTGGGGTTACTTCACACACACCTATGATTTATTTTTCCTAAGGTTTTTCCTTGTTTATTAGTCATTATCGAGTCTCCTATATTTTAGGAAGAATATTTCTCTAGAAAGAATATTCTCTTCAGTTTTCACTTCAGTTTGACTAGTTGAGTGGAGTCTAGATGTTTCATTGGTTTTGTCACCATGCAACATTGGGATCATCACCAATTAATGCGCATAAGCCTTGGTATCATCACCAGATTGGCGCATTACCCATGATTCCCTGATCTCCTCATCACTTCACTGTGTTTCAGTCAGTTAACTGAAGACCAGTAGACTAATTAACTCAGCTAAGTGGTAGTTCACTCTCGTAATTACCTGAGAGACTAGACTAGGTGGCAGTTTACTCCCGTAACTCTTAGTGTGTGTCCAAATCACTCTAGACCACCACTATGGCGCATTGGCATCTCCTCCAGTGTGCATTGGTTGAGTTATACAGAGTATATCATGTGTAAATTATTCATTATTCATTACGGTTAATGGGAATTCTTCCATTATTTCTCTCTTGCTTCTTCTTTCTCGATTTCTCAGTGAAAATGTGTGTGGTATTTTATAGCTAGATCTATTCCATGCAGTTTCTAAACATATACATGTTATAAGAGCCAACGGACTGCTAAGAAAAGCAACACCAAATTATTTTTTGCAGGTACCAAAGATTGAAGACAACAGAAAAATGCAATTCCCAAAAGAATTCATTCTTACACCTTACAATTACTTTGCATGGAAGAAGAGAATAATCATGCATCTTTGAACCAGAGGATTGTACAGGTTAACCTTGAATACAGATACAAAACCAACATCAACCATAGAAAAATCCAAGTATCTGAATCGAATGGATGAAGCATTCAAAACAATTTGCAGTCTCATCTCTCTCAATTTCCTTTTTCACATATCTTCCTATAAAATCCCTAATGAAGCATGGATCACCTTGGAAGGGATCTTTGGAAAACATGATGAGATGAGGGGACACATGCTCGAGGTGGAATTGCTCACATTGGACCCAAAAAGCTTCAACAATCTCCAATATTTCTTTACAAAATTCAAGGATTTACTGTCGCAACTCAAACCTTGTGGGGTTGATAAATCTAAAGAGGAGAAAAAAATGGTTCTCACCATTCTCTCTAAACTTGGTCCTAAATTATCTATGTTCGTATCCACATTCCATTCATTCAAATTCCCCTCTGGAGCCACCTGGAAGATGCCTTCTCTTGAAAAATTTATCGAATCCCTGACATAAGAGCAAACCAAGCTCATCAACATGGAAAAAATCAAAGGCCCAAAGGTGCATGCACTTACTGTGCAAGATGGAAGACATCAATATCATAAATTTAAATATAAATACAAAAGGAAAGATCATGCAAATCCGAAGATGAAAGGGTATTCAAATCCCTTCACTGAGGCCTCCGGATCCAAGGGTGGAAAGGGAAGAAAAGGGGAGCAATGCACATACTGCCATAAAGGATTCCATCCAAAATCTGCATGCATGCAAAAGAAAATAGATATAATGACTCAAATACTTTAGGAAAACAACCTTGCAGATCACATCCCCAAGGTTTCCAAGAAGAAGAATCCATAAGATCAAAATCCCAAGAAAGACAATTCTAGCCATGCCTTGATTGCCATAAACTCCTATCTTGATGGTTGGATTGTAGATTCAAGAGCACCAAATCACATGGTTGCCACAAAATAAGTCTATTCTTCATTGTATGCATGCAAAGGTCCTCCTATTCTAATGGGGGAAAACTCTCCAGTCGAGGTCACCGGAAAAGGAAGGATTGAACTCACCAATGGAAGCTTTGAGAATGTGTGGCACATTCCCAAACTTTCCGTCAATCTTCTCTCCATGTATCAGATGACAAATTCCAACAACGGAAAGAAATTCATATTTACACCTAATGCAGTGGACACCTATGACATGAAAACCAATTCCAGGGTTGCTATCGGTGAGGTAAATAATCAATCCAGATTGTATACATTTTCTGAATTTATTGAACCAGATTTTGCTTTACTGCTTACCCATGCTGATGAAAGTAGTAGGATATGGCATGAAAGGTTCAGGCATTTGAATTTCAAATATATGAAATAGCTTAGAAAGAAAATATTCGTTGATGTTCTACTAGACATCCATTTTTCCAAAGGAATCTGTGAGGGATGTGTTCTCGGAAAACACCCTCAAGAGAAATTTGACAAAGGAAAGACTCAGAGAGATTCCTCTCCTTTAGATTTGATCCATAGTGACCTCATGGGTCCTTTTCCGCATCCATCAATCAACAAAGCAAGGTTTTTTCTAATTTTATTTGATGATTTCTCACGTTTCACATGGATTTCCTCTCTCAGGAAAAAATCGGAGGTCTTTCAACACCTCAAGGATTTCAAATCCTTGATTGAGACATAGTCATGGAAGAAAATCAAAGTCCTCCAAACCAATAATGGGGGAGAGTATGTCAATCATGAGATCCAAAATATTTTTCATGAGGCAAGGATTCAGTTGCAGTGCACAATTCCCTATACTTCGCAACAAAAAGGAGTTGTTGAGCAAAAAAACAGATCTCTAAAAGAGATGGCATCTTGCATGCTACATGCAAAGTCACTACCACAAAGACTATGGTCTGAAGCACTTAATTGTGAAACCTACATCCAAAACATATCTCCCCATAGATCTTTCAAGGATAAGACCCCCTACGAGGCTTGGAGTGGCCTCAAACTGGAAGTGACCCACTTTCGTATTTTTGGTTCACGTGCATGGGCTCGGATTCCCTCTGAAACGAGGAAGGCACTTGATCCACATAGAAAATAGTGTATCTTTGTTGGATACCCCAACAATGTGAAGGGATACAGACTTATTGATCTTTCCTTGGACCGGCTCATCATTGAGCGAAGTGTCCAATTCGAGGAATGTGTCTCACATTTACCTCAACAACCTTATGAAGACACCTTCATTATTCCACCTGTCCAAGATGATGAGCATGCACATGCCGACTCTTCTTCAGATGAGAGTTCTAATTCATAAGATTCATATGATCCAAATATAGAGTCAGTACAATCAGATGCAGAGTCAGTGCATCCATATGCAGATGCAGAGCCAGAGCAGAGGCCCAAGTGGGCCCATACTACTCTTCAGGATGTAGGGGATCTTGTTGATGATATTGGTTGTGAGAAGTTTCGAAGAATGAAAATCCCATACCTCATTGGACAATCATTCTTTTGAAGTTCACAGTTATGAGCAGTTTCAAAGAATGGTCCGTTTTGGAGGTTGGTGCAGGATAATCATTTCCTTAGGAAATGGTCCAGATAGTCATTCCCTAGGGTAGACTCATTCTCTCCATGTTGCACTTTGTTTAGTGCTGTAGGAATGGCCCATTTAGGTGAATATTCCAGGTTCAAAAATTAGGGACAGACATTCCCTATGGCAGACTCATTCTCTCCAAGTTTCAGTTTGTTTAGTGCCGAAGGAATGGCCCAGATAGGTGAATGGTCCAGGCTCAGAAATTAGGGCAGTTATTCTTCTATGCTTGAGAAGAATATTACAGATAGCTCATGGTTGATGTTTTACCTTCTGAGGGTAAATGATATTCCAGATCTCACAGATGTGAGTGGAAGGATGGCTTAGATGACTCAGTTTATATCATAACGTTGTTTTTCTGTGCAGGTTGATATAAGATGATATGATTGCTATGGAGACTGTATGTCTTTGGACAGTAGATGTATGCTACTGTGGTGGATGTGTTCAACTGGTTGTGACTATGTGTCACTGTTTAAGTAGATGTGTGTTACTTGGTGTGGTAGTGTACCACTGGATTGTAGTTGTGTACTACTATGGATAGACACAGTTGTGTTCTATTGAATGACATTGTTCTGATTGCCATGAAGACTATCGGTAGTGTTGAAAATGATTATCAGCTAGATAGATGGTCAGTGTACTGATGGACAAACATTTTCCAAACGGAAAATGGTCCAGGGCATTTATTCTTCTAGGACGTATGTCAGGATTAGAAAAATACTCTTGTAGCCCATGGTGTGGCTTCCAACATCTGTTGGAATAATTATTCTTCTAGGACATATGCCTGGATTAGAAGAATGGTTCTTATATCACTCTTTGGAGTGAGTGACCTTTTCAACATCATGCCTGATTAATCATATGGAGTATGGTTTCAAGAGATGATGCAATTGATGCTGTCAGATGACACTAATAGTGATGATGGTGCTCGTGATTTAATCATGAGATAGTCTGTACGAATATGATGATGCTACCAGTTGAATGGTATGTTTGTGCTCAAGACCATTACATTCAATAACTCGCTATCTAGGAGGGAGTGTTGATATTATGGTAGCTATGGGAGGTATTTACCTCCACATGTAACCCTGGCGAGAATAGAATATTTCGAGAAGCAAGAAGAAACCCTAAATCATTAAACCTAACCCTAGAAGACAAGTCGGCTCAAGGAAATAATTAATATTAAGTATTTATCATCCATAATAAGAAGTCGGCCCAAAAAGCTCAGAAAAACAGTATAAATACAAGTAGTCAGACCTCATTTTGTATCACACAACTTAGAATTTCAGCTAGGAAGAAGTGCGCACTGCAGAAACTAGGCAAGTGCGCAAGTCTGGGAGCATATGCAATCGGCAACTACTGCAATCTGTATTTTTGGTTTAGGCTTGGACTTTCTATTGGTTATGGTTGGAATTTCTGATCAGTCTTGGTTATGTTTATGCATTAATCGTGATTGGCTATTGGTTTTCTTTCGAAATCATTCTCTTTCAAGGTTAAGGTGCTCGAGGGTGGCTTCGGCCTATGGTTGGGTGACAATATTGTTATATTGTCTATGGTTAAATGATCACATCCATTACTTTCTAGCAACATCTTCACCAAGACCCTTAGTTATTAGAAGTTCCATTCTCTGCAAAGTCATCTTGGAGTGAAGAACAAAGATGCCTAGAAAATGTAGTTCTTTTTTTTACATACATTGTACCTTGAAGGGGGGTTTTTCCCATGAGGTTTTCCCTCTTTCCTCACTTTATTTCAGTGTATATTTTTTATTTGGGTACCTAACATGGTCTCGTTGTCGGGACCCATTATTTATTTTCACCATAGTAATGTCCAGGGGGGTTGTTGGAGTTACTTCATACACACCTAGGATTTATTTTTCCTAAGGTTTTTCCTTTTTTATTAGTCATTATCCAGTCTCCTATATTTCAGGAAGAATATTCCTCTAGGGAGAATATTCTCTTCAGTTTTCACTTCGGTTTGACTAGTTGAGTGGAGTCTAGATGCTGCATTGGTTTTGTCACCATGCACATTGGAATCATCACCAACTAATGAAAATTATCCTTGGTATCATCACCAGAATAGAGCATTACCCATGATTCCATGATCTCCTCCTCACTTCACTCTGTTTCAGTTAGTTAACTAAAGATTGGTAGACTAGTTTAACTCAGCTAGGTGGTAGTTCACTCCCATAACTGCCTGAGAGACTAGACTAGGTGGCAATTTACTCCCGTAACTATTGGTGTGTGTCCAAATCACTCTATACCACCACTATGGCACATTGGATTCTCCTCCAGTGCGCATTGGTTGAGTTATACAAAGTATATCATGTGTAAATTATTCATTATTCATTACGGTTAATGATAATTCTTCCATTCTTTCTCTCTTACTTCTTCTTTCTCAACTTCTCTCTGCAAATGTGTCTGGTATTTTCTAGCTAGATCTATTTTGTGCAGGTTCACCACATTTACAGTATGCACATGTATGGCACATGACTAGAAAGACATAGATGCACATGGTTTGAGTGATATTATTGCGATATTGGGTGTGAGATATATGTTATTAGATTTGGTCTATTGAGGAGATTCTTGGTATAGGTTGTTGGTATATGTTGGCACAGGTTATTGGTACATGTTGTTTACAGGTGTTTGGTATAGGTTGAATACAAGTTATTGGAACAGGTTGGTTACAGGTTGTTGGCACAGATTGGTATAGTTTTACAGTGGCATATTTCACAATGACAGTGTGACAATGGTTTCATTAGTTATTTGAAACTTATATTTCAGGGCGGTTGGACATGAAAATGATAGGTGGTGGTAGCCACCTTCTGATTGTAGCTGGAGAACATAGGGGGTTGTAGCCTCCTTCTGGTTGGAGCTAGAGATTTGGGGAGTTGGAGCTTCCCTTAGGTTGTAGCCTAAAAATATAAGGGTTTGGAGCCTCATTCCAGTTGCAGCTGGAGAACAAAGAAAGTTGGTGCTTCCAATGAATACAACTCTTAAAGACATATAAGAAAAAAATTATGTGGTTTTCTCCCGCATTGGGTTTCCATGTAAAAATATTGGTGTACTGTGTATGTGTGTGATTGCTCATTGTTCATGGTTTATTTATTCTACACTTGTTGAATGATATTGGTAAATTGATAATAAAGATAAACAACATTTATATACTGTGGTTAAAAAGGATTAAATTTTTCTATTACTGATTCACCCCCCCTCTCAGTAATCCAACAGAACCATCATTTTTCGTAACCATCACCACTAGTGAAGAGAAAGAACTTTGGCTAGGTTGAATGATGCTAGCCTATAACATTTCTTGGATCATATGCTCAATCCCACTCTTCTATGCATATGGATACATGTAAGGCCTAATTTTAGGTGGTACACTTTCTGGTTGCAAATGAATACATGGTCATGATCTCGAGCAGGTGGAAGACCTTAGGAGTTTCTCCAAATACCTTGGAATAATTGTTGATAGTTATTTGGAGATCCAATGGAGTAGAGGATATATATGTTTTGACATATATTGAGCATAATTGTGCAATTACACCATGGTGTCCCTTTTTGACTATTTTTTTCATCCTATTAGATATTATCACCTTAGAGGGTTTCCCTTGAATACCTCTAAGATCAACTTCCTTGCTTTCTAAGGAAAATCTCATGAAAATATCTTAAAAATTAAGGTCCATTGTTCCCAATGATTGTAACCATTGGACCCCTAATATAACATCAAAACCACCCATTTGGATGACAATCATGGGACTATCCAAAAAATACTTCCCTATATTTAGATTAATACTATGGCACTTCATATAACAATTTATGGTACCTCCATCTGCAATCATTACTTGAAACTCTGGTGCTGGAAATACAAAGCAATTGGGATATTTTGCTAATTTGTAATTGATGAAGTTATGGGTACTACAATAATCAATTGACATTGTTACCTTTTTCTTTTTGATGTATCCTTGTATCTTGAGGGTTTGTGGAGTAGTGATGTCGGCCAATGCATGACAAGATATCGTTGGAGTAGTATCTTCTAGATATAGATATTGTGATGGTTTCATTTCTTGATCTTCTTCCTCTTCATAGTCTATGTAGAATAATTTATTCTCACCAAATTTATGCCCCTTACTATACTTGCTTCCATAATTGAAAATTAGTTCATTTTCTCATCTTTCATCCATTTGTTGAGGTTTCAACCAAGTGTTGTTTAAGGTACGATTGTCTTAAAAACCACAAAACTATCTCTGCCTCTTGTGTATGTGTAATAGAATCAATTTCCACCACTTATTCATTGATGGATTTTTTGTCCTTTTCCATTTCCTACTTGCAAACATCATTTCCCTATACCTCCTCTGGATTCTCTAAAAAATAAGTGTTATTTACTTATACATACCCTAACATTTATGCAAGTCGCGTATACACGAGTTGTTCTAAATAAAATCATGTTAATGTAAAAGGTTGTTTTTATTAAATAAGGCCCACTAAGTAGTTGCTACTCACCAATGATAGGACCACAAGTAGTTAGAGTTTTTCTATTGAGAATCTATTTAAAGAGATAGGAGGCTATGGAATGTTTTGTCAAGTATTGTTGTATTTTAATCTTTTCTCAATGAAAGGTCACCCCACCTTAAGAGGCAATTGAACATTGACTTCTTTCTTCCAATTATCATAATACAAGGGTATATTTCACATATTTCATATTATTTGTATCTTGTATTAGGTTTTCTGCATTTATAATTTGTGTATACCTAGTATTTGTTTCAATTCTAAGGGTTAAGGAACACTATAGTACATGTCATTGTACCAAACATATTGCAGCCCTGCAATTACATCCCTTTGCTGATTTTTTGTGTATATAAAGGGTTCAAATTAAAGATATCAATGGCTGGAAAATTTCCTCATGTATGATGTGATCATAATTCCCATTATGCTGCAAGAAATATGCCCCATTGAAGAGAGCATATGGATGTTGATCAACAATAGAATATGCATCACATGACTCAACATATTTTGGTTGTCCAAGATCATAGGAAATAGGATCTATAATTTCCTCTTCATGCTCCATAAGGTGGTTGCCAAAACTGATTGAGAAAAAAAATGTGCAAATTAATGTTGTCATCCATCAAGATCTCATCATTCATGTAATAAATGGGATCTCCACAAACAAACCAACAATCGATATCCCATTTAAATCCCCCAGTCGCAAAATAATTTGCACGTCATCATACTATTGTTTGCCATGTCCTTCATTACATGAGATAGTGGAAGTATCTGCAATTTCTTATTTAAACCCTTGTCCTCCTAAAAAATGATGATGGCTACTAAAATATCCTCATGCAACTGTACATAATAATCATCATAATATGCCTTTATGGAACAATATGAAATGTGTGGTATTCAATGGCATTTTCATTATCAAGGTCCTCATGAGGTGTTGCAACAATATTTTCAGTGACTTCATCAAACTTATCTTCATCTTGATCTAAAATCTAATGTATAAGTGGCTCATGTGATGAAAGAGAAAGTTTCTCATCTAAGTGATCCTCATGAAAATAATTCCCAAGCTTCTCTTGATTTGGCTCACCATATTTTTCTTTAATATACTCAATGAGGGACATCATTGCCTCAAAATTATACCATTAGGTATTTTAACTCACTTTTTTTTATAATGGAAAGCATCAACCAAATCTTCAACCTATTTTTCTTTTTCATAACTAGAATACCAACACTTGTAAAATGTTTCGATTGAACCTACAAATGAAGATATTTCCTTTCTACCAAGATTTTCAAACCATATTTCTATAGAATCTTCCAAGATAAGTGAAAACATTTTCATCATGGCATCCTCATGGACAACATTTAATTTTGAAGTAAATTCAGTGAAATATGTCACATGTAGTGTCACTAAATCAACACATCCATCGAACTTCATAGTGTACTTGTCGTAATCTAGATCAGGGAACTCATTCTGATATCCTAGGATATTCAATAAATATAATTAACCAAACCCTTTGGCATCCGACTCTTCTAGGAGTGATGCCATATTTCTTCACCTCAAATATTCAATGTGAAAAACTAATGTGAAATTTCAAAAAACATGTGACCTTCATACTTCATTTCAATATTAGTTGAGTCATTGGGTAAGTCTTCAAATGCCTTCAAGTTTGTTGGATGTCCTCACCTATACAAACAATGAGTTACTTTAGAATATTTTGGAATACAACTTTGTTCCTTCATGGAGTCGCCAAATGAGAAATAAATTTTCAAAAAATGCCATCATTAAATCATCATAAACAAACTACTAAATCTTGGGTTTTGGACTTTGTTCCCTACAATGGTGCCAATTTGTTACCTCCTAGACTTGCACTCAAATATGTTCAATTCCTTGAATAAAGTGCAACTCTAGAGGCACTTATGAAGGTTTCCCGATGTCACCACAACAACTCTTCCTCTCACTATACGCCAATTCTTTTCGAGCACAAGGGTTGAAACCCTAGAAAGTATTTTTTATGATATTGTTTAGAAATACAGTGATAGTGGAATACCAAGACGAGTCTCTATCCAATTGGATAATGGAATCATGATAAAATAGAAAGAGGGTTCAAATATGACTGAAAATACATAATTAAGCTATTCAATGATGTTAAATAATTATTCCAAAATATATTTTCAAATTATGAAAACAAGATGTACCATCACAACCATGAATTTACAACCAATAGTAACATGCAACCAATAAATAAAGCATGAACAACCATAATATCAAACCCTAAATGAAGTAGATAAAGTAGGACAACCTTCAAGTTATTGAATGAACAATGAACAATACATCATTTCTTCAAATCTGATTTGAAAACAAGATTCAAGAGGACCAAATAGGTCTCACCAAACTTTCCTCCTAAACTAGGACAACCCATAAAATGGATTAAAACAACCCTAACCAGAAAATTACAACAGAAAAATACATCAATAAATCAAGGTTATATCAAGGATTAGGGAGGGTTTACATTCCCCAACTTAATATATGCTTATGTGGAAAAATTTCCATTGTCTAAAGATTATTTCAAAAGTAAAAACAATGGCAATCCTAGCAAAATCCCTAATCATCCATGAAAAAATAAAGAGATGGAAAAACTCATATTGAACCCATCCTTGTTCCAATCCTCCCAAAGATATATAAGTAAACTTGGAAGGGAACTCTCTATATTCCAACCATGCCTTTAGAAAATAAATCCAATCCTATATTTATATCTTTCACATCAAACCCTAATTCATTAATAATATTTCTTTTTAAAAGGAAATATCATTATGTGATGCCTCTTGCAAACCCTAATCGCACTGACACCCATAGGACATAATCAACATATGGAGGGGGGTTGAAATCCCCTCCAGAAAAATATGTAACAACCTTTAGATCATGTGTACTTTCCTTGACCATGGCTTCAAAAGGACAATTGTTGATCCAAATGGATATCGGTGGCCACCCACCTTTTCCAACTGGCTCAAAACAGTTTTCTGGC
>JASDQU010346347.1:0-12396 GCA_032191745.1 Picea mariana
AGAACAAAAAGAGGAATGGAATAAGTATGTTAGGGGTTTATTTGGGTCTGGATTTTAATTAAATGTTGAAAAGGATACATTAATGTGGTTGTGGGATAAAAAAGGAGGGCAGGTTAATTCCAAACAAACTTATGAAGCACAATTGATGGAGGATTCAGAGGAAGGTCTTTTGTTTTAGTACATTGAACTTTGGAAGTGGAAGTTACCTCTAAAAGTCAAATTATTTTGTTGGTTAATGCTTGAACAAAAAATACTCACTTCAGAAAATTTGACAAAAAGAGGTATAATTGGGCCTAGCAGATGTGTTCTATGTGGGGATAATAAGGAAACTTTGAATCACCTATTTTTTGAGTGCAATTTCACCAAAGACATTTGGTTTTCAATCTTAAAGGACTTAAAACTAAATAGTATCTGGAAAGGAGGACAAATTATTGAGTGTCTTCAAAATTGGATAAGGAAGATGGAATACTTGAAAGAAATTCCTTATTATATATGTTGGGAGATATGGAAGCACATGAACCTGGTTATCTTTGAGGAACATATGCCTTCTTTGTTCAGGGTTTGCAACAAAATTTTATAGTACTTGGGAGAAAACAAAAACTCACAATCTATTCATCATGTTAGGATTGATAGGCCTCATTAATTAGACTGGGACCTGGTAGTGGGATTCTTTGACGGAGCCTCACAATGTAAGGGTACTAATTGTAGGGTTGGTGCTATTTTAAAATGTTCAGTATTGGGTACATTCAATCTTAAGATGAACTGTGACACTGGAACTAACACCAGGAGTGAACTACTAGCCATGTGGTGTATTTTATATTTTGTATTTTACAAAAAGGTAAAAATATTACAGCTGGTAGGAGACTCGAAGATTATTATTGACTGGTTTTCTCATGAAAACAATTTACATGTTGTTTCTCTTCAGCTTTGGATGACAAAAATTCAAGTGTTGAGCGGGAAGGTTCAACAACTAAAAGCACAACACATATATAGAAAATTTAACAAGGACGTTGACCAGCTCTCAAAGAAAGAATTGATGATGGATGATGATGGGATATACTATGCAGTGGGTACATGATTACAAACAGAGAGATTCAAAAGATTACCAATCAGTTAATATACTTCTGCAACAAAGATGAAGAACCTATTCTTTGTCTTTTTTGAACTTGGCATGAAAATACAGAAGAATTATATTTTTGTGATCTATACTTATAGTTTACAATGTATGACGAATGAATTGTTTTATGGACAGTACTTATATCTCTAGTTTTTTGATGATGTAAAAAGGAATTAAAAGTTTATTCCAACAGACAGATTTTTGCAAAAGACTTTGTTATATTCACTAATATAAGTATTTTTTTCATATTGAAAAAAAAATAATAATACAAAAGAGGTATAGTTTGTGTTATTAATGTTTTTTATTGAAAATTATTAGATGCATAATGAATGTAAATTTATGTGGGAAAAAATCCAAAAGGTTAAACCCAAGGGCTTGTTTCCAATGTTGTCAAGGATTTTGTTAGTTTCATGCTAGTGGGTGCCTAGTTCAAATCTCATGGGGTTAGGAACACTAGTATATGCCAATGTGTTTACTAGGAATGGAATCCACAAATACGGGGAAGCATTCATTGAGTTTCCCTATGAGTTTTCCTTAGAAAAAAGCGATGCTAAAAATAATATGAATATTTATTTTGAATTTAATTAGACTAATCAAATTTAATACAATAATTTGATTCATTTGAAAATGAGGTAAGTCAATTAGACTGTTGGGTGCATGCCAATTTTGAGGAAAAACCTATTTTTGGGAAGATAAAGCTTAATTTGGAAAAAGGATAGTTGGAAGGAAAGGCAGCACGTGCGAGGGAAAGACACATGCAAAGGAGGAAAGCGTGCAAGGCATGCATATAAGAAAACCTAACCATATTAGGGTTAGGGTTTTTGTAAGAGATTGTAATGACCTGTAAGATAATAATTAGTATAAATAAGTACCTAGGAGGTATAGGTCGGAGTTCCTAAGTTTTGTTCTGTTCGGATAAAGAAACTATTGTAAGACCTGATACATTCTTGAAATTTGTTGAGTTGTAGGAGAGTCAAGTAGCTAGATCTTGAGGGTTAGATCGCAGGATGAGGATTCTGGTGTGATCTAGTCAGCCTCATAGAGAAATGTGGAACCTATTTTGAGATTGTATGATCGAAATTGTAGTGTGTGTGATGCCATCTATTATAGAATTCTAAATAAAAGAGCATAAGAAGCCAAATCTTTGTGAATGTATCCCAGGAGGGGGTGAACCACGGTAACACCTGTGGTATGTGTTGTGATTGATTTCATGTTACCTTATGTATGTAGTTAGACTATGAATGGATGAATGGATAATTCTATGAGATATCTTATATGTTAGCTCTGTTAGAATGCATGCATAGATTTAACAGATAAAAGAATATTAAGAATAATGGAAATAACAACTAGATCAAGGATGAAGAAGATGAATTGCAATCTCATATCCCCACTCTTTCCTAGACTGCAAGCATCTGAGCATTGCAGTCACCCATAGGACTATCTCGGGTGGGACTGCGCAGTACATTCTGTGTGTTGTGTTTCCTTTGGTTTATCAGGAGGGCTGATAATTTTAAAGGGTTTTGTTGGAATCATGTTCATATCTGAACCCAGGTCAAACCAAGAGTAGGAAGAGAGATTAATAACCAACAAATGGTTATGTTGCTGGCTAGAATTGCATGGGATTGAGTGAGTGGGATCCGTGAAAGAATCGCACCGAAAATGAAAGTATAGAAGGGAATGTTTAGACCATAGAATCCAACGAAGGCGAAGATTAAAATCTGGTTGAAAACAAAGGAACTTGAGTTTGCGCAGAAGGATAACAGAAACCCTAAATTAACACCGCGCAAATATCTAGAAAAGTACGTGTTTAGCGAATTGCATGAGGTCTTTTTCTATGATTTCCCGCATGTGTTGCAAGAGTGGCTATTGAGGTTGAAAGACAACCACCCTACGAATCGAATTAGAGATTTCGATTTGAATTCTGTGGAGATCGCGCAGTTACAACAAGTTAACAACAAATTCACGCACGCAGTAGATTTATGGCTAGACAGTATTGTTGTAGGGTTTATCACATAATTTGCAGTAGATACCACCAAGTCTTACAAAGCAGCAGAGAAAGAGTTTCTAAAGGGACCCAAAGGTAGGTATATTATATCGTTGTATACTTCAATCAATATATCACTGTATAACAAAGGTGTAATGACTATGGCATTAGACAACTAAACTTCCCTGCGTGCATGGGGGAAGGGGGGGAGCACTGAAAAAAACTGGAAGGATAGAGGCAGAGATGGATAAGGGAAAGAAGGAGGCCATGGAACCAATCACAATGGAGGAAGACCAGATAAAGTAGATAATGGAAACAGCTAGAAAGACGCGCAGTGGAGTACCCTATCAATATAAGATGAATAATAAGAAGAGAGCCATAGCAGATAGAGAGGGCTTGGAAAGTGATGAAGAAGAGGTAGAGGATCTCCAGGCTATGGAGCAGATTGAGGAAATCCTGCACGCAACATATAAAAGGAAGACAAGAGGTCCAAGGGTAGGAACAAAAGGAAAAACTCTTATCCATGACAGTGTCAGTGTGGAACCCATAACCCCATGTGCGACTAATACACCAGGAAGAACACCATCATTTAGACAACCAAGTTTTAGTGGAAGAAAGACAACAAGAAGTACATCCATCCAAGGAAAAACAAATGGAGGAGCCAGTTCAGGAAGTAGTAGTCAAGTATCTACACCACGCAGAGGTAGTAATTCACCACAGTGCAAGATGGAAGGACATGACCCCACCATTAGGTTACCATAATTTCGGGGAGAGGCATCTCAGGACCCTGAAAAACATTTATTTATCTGTGAGAAGATCTGAGAAGCAAAGAAGATCACAGATGAGGACACAAAACTTGCGCATTTAACTATCACGCTAAGAGACTGCGCACTGGATTGGTACATGAGCCTAGATGTAAATAACCCACCAGGAACAATACAGACTATTGCATATGTGAAGAAGTTGTTGATAAATGAATTTCACAAGCCTAGTTTAGAAGATCAATACATGAATGAGATGATTGAAATCAGACATAAACGAGGTAAGTCTGTTTGGGAGATTGATCATAGGTTCAAACAATTGAAGGGTAAATTGAAGTATGTCATGACTGACATGCAACATAGATATCTTTTTGTGAATTCATTGCTACCACACCTGAAATACCCTTTGAGGCAACAACGGTTTCAAACTCAGACAGAGGCTCTACATGCATCCCTATAATTGGAAGAGAACCAATATCAAAAGACAAATCCAACAATAGAAGAGTTGAAAGAGGATCTGAAGAACCTGACATTTCAATTGAACCAGAACAAGGGCAGAGAGAAAATAGAATTTGGTTGGTGTACTACATGTAGAACAGAAGGACACCACAAAAATGAGTGCCCAACTTTCGTGCAATACATAGAAACAGGGCTACCAAACCCTTTGCCAATAGGAGGACCATGGTGTGAGATATGTAAAACACATGAGCATGATCCATATCATTGTCCAATGATGCAAAAGTACCAGACAGTACCTAAAATCTCATACTACAACTTTTTCAAATCAATGGGTCACGATAACAAAGATTGTAGGACAATGGACTTGATGAGAGAAAGAACTTCAGATACTTATAGGGTGCAAGCAGAGATGATGACAGGGAAATTTGTACCACAGTTAAACCAAGTACCACCTCCATATAATAATGCACATCAACAATACAACACTGTGCAGCCGCAATATAACACTGCGCAACCTCAATATAACCACATGCAGTATAATCAGGTACCTCAATACAACACACCACGAGGAGATTGAGGTGGATACATAGGTGGAGGACGAGGTAGAGGAGGATTTGGAAGATGCAAAGATCTAGTAGTATGTCATAACTGCCAACAACCAGGACATTATGCAAGAGAATGTCCACTTCCACCTGTGGCATGCATGTATTATCGCGTAGCAGACCATGATACAGATGATTGTCCAACATTATTGGGCAAAAATCAAGAAAAGAGAAATCAAAAAAATCAGAATGTACAATGGATTTCTGCAGAAGCCAGAGATGATGGGAGGAACATCAACATAGTCACATGAGGAGGATCTAATATAGGAGCTGACGCAGTAAGATAGGATCCAGAGCAACACCAATGGGTGAAGAAGAATATTGAACCACGGAAACATTTCGATGTGGGGAAAGAAAAAGAAATATTCAAGAAGGCAAGACATGAGTTCCTTAAGCAATATGTTGAATCTACATCAACTGAGCAACACACTCAGAACATACCAATGTACAAAATTCCCTCCTCAATGGACCACACTAGTGAAACACAATTTGTAAAGTAAGTAAGTACCATAAATACTTTTCTGCAATCTTGTGCTAAGCTACTGAATAATCCATCAACTGTTAAAGTTTTGCAACATATCTTAGAAATATGTAACACAGATGTAGAGGGGAAGTTAGAGCAGAAGATAGTCAATCACCTCCATTCAAGAAGGAGGACAAGCAGGGAATTCAGATTGAATTCTAACATTGGGGATTTCAATATGGGAGACATTATATTGGACTTAGGCTCCGAGGTCAACGTTTTACCTAAGAAGACATGGCAATGTATGGGCGAGACCACATTAGGCTACTCACCTATCCAACTGAAGCTAGAAAACCAATACAGATTTCTGCCAGTTGGAAGGCTAAAAGGTGTGACAGTAGATCTGGATGGAGTGTGCACTAAGGCATACTTTGAAGTGATAGAAATAGTGGATGGAACAACACCTTATCCAACACTGCTTGGACTAGATTGGGAATTTAACAAATGGGCCATAATTAACTTGAATACAAGGAAGATGAAATTTGAATCAGGAGAATACAAATTCATTGTGCCACTAGACCCATTAGAAGGAGAAAGGTTTGTAGAGCCCACTTGCTTAGATATTGAGGAAATCAACCAGTTATACATAACCACCGCGTGCGAAGAATATTATTTCAACCCAACTGCAGATGGGGTAATAAGCTGGAGGAGAATCACATCATGTGCGTCTGAATCAGATACGCGTTTAAAGAATTAGCAGTAGAGATTACATTAAGTATCTAAAAGAAGATGCACAAGAATAGACCGTGTAGTAAGATGGGTGGATATCAAGATAAAAGAACCTCCCATTTTTCATGGCATAAATGACTTAGAAGAATTCCTAACAAAATACGAAGATGAAGTGTTAGAGAAACAGAGGATCTTAGACCTGGACATTTCACTCAAGGAAACACCTGCAAGATGGTGGGGTGCGCACAAATAAACAGTTAGGAATTGGTACCAATGTAAACGACTACTGTGCATTATATTCAACGCAGAGCAGGGGAGAAATAAGATGCAGAGATACGATGGACATGGGACCCCAACAAAACATTTTGAGAGATGCAGAACACTATGGAGGATGACACCACCAGAGGAATGGCCTCGTCACTTCATCCACACATTGGAAGGAAGTCCAGAAAACTGGTATGTAGACCAGGAACTGCACAGAGGCACTGCAGAATGAACAACATTACATCATAATTTTATAACAACCTTCTCATTTGAACATGAGAACCCCAACATGAATTCAACACTCAAATAGATAAGAGGGGAGATATTTCTTGATGAACCATAGGTTGAACTCATGACAGAGTATCAACAATAGAACAGATAGATAGTCAAGGAACTATTGTCATGTTATCATGTGGAAGAAGAAGCACCAAAGAAGAAGACCCACACAACATTCAGATTACAGAAATTGAAGGAGAAAGAGAGGTGGAAGGTCCATCTTTGGAATCATAAGTATTTGTTTCACCTATCAAAGTGAAGAAAGTCAATATTGGCACAACTAATAATCCTAAAATGGCAAGTATTGGAGATTATTAGGATGAACAAATAGTGGAAAGGATAACAGAGCTACTGTGTGAATACAATGACATGTTCCCAACAACTTTTATAGAGATGAAAGGCATAGCAGGAGAGCTAGGAGAGATGAATATACCTCTCAAACCTGAGGCTAGATCTGTCATACAGAGACCTTATAAACTAAATCCAATAAATAAGCAGAAATTAAAAGTAGAAATTGACAGAATGCTAGAAGACGGTATCATAGAACCAGTGGAGGAATCTGAATGGATAAGCCCTATGGTAGTTCAGGAGAAGAAACAAGGGGGGATAAGAATTTGTGTAGATATGAGGACACTGAATGATGCTTGCCTACATGACCCTTTCCCTACACCTTTTACAGATGAAGTACTAGAGAATGTGGGAGTCTAGGAAGCATATTCCTTTATAGATGGATTCGCAGGTTACCATCGGATCAATATAGCCCCGGAAGACAAGTACAAGACTATTTTTTCTACATAATGGGGATCCTACCAGTACACAGTCATTCCTTTTGGGTTGAAGAATGCACCAGCCATATTTCAAAGGAAGTAATAGTTGCTTTTAAGCAGTTCATACGTCAGTTTCTCGAAGTGTATCTAGATGATTGGATTGTATATAGTCTGTTAAAAGACCATGTGGAAGTATTAATGTTGATGTTGGAGAGATGCAGGCAGTGTCAGATATCATTGAATATCAAGAAGTGCATCTTTGGGACACCTTTTGCAATATTATTGGGCCATATAGTGTGCAAACAAGGCTTGCTAGTAGATCCTTCCAATATTGCAGTTATTGTCAATTTACCACCACCGAAGTTAGTGCGTCAGTTGAGAGAAACATTGGGACATACAGGCTACTACAAAAAATTTATAAAATGGTATGCGCAGATAATCGCGCCAATGGAAAAACTATTAAAGAAGGATACTAAATTTCAGTGGAATGAGGACTATCAACAAGGTTTGGACACCCTAAAAGAAAAGATGGTCACAACACCTATTCTAGTATTCCCATATTGGGAAAAGACTTTTCATGTGCATGTAGATACATCTTCTATAGCACTTGGAGCAATTTTGGCATAGCCAGGAGCAGGGGATTTGGACCATCCTATAGCATTTGCAAGAAGAAAATTGTTAGAGTCAGAGAAGAACTACAATACTACAGAAAGAGAAGGCCTGGCTATAGTCTATGCACCTCAGAAGTTCAAACATTACCTACTGGGAAAACACTTTAAGATGTTCACAGATCATTCAGCCCTCAAATACCTAGTCAATAAGCCAGTGTTTGGGGGGGGGGGAGGATCTGTAGATGGCTACTATTATTTCAAGAATTTGACTTTGAAGTGATATTCAAACCAGGGAAGCTGAATGCAGGACCTGATCACCTGTCAAGGGTAACAAATGGAGAAGAACCTACCAACTTGGAAGACAATTCCCCTGATGCACAGTTATTTTCAGTCCAAATAGGTGATGAATATTTTGTTGATATTATTGAATAGTTGAGTACAAGGATTGCACCACAAGAGTTTAACACTGCATAGAAGAAGAATCTGGTAGTTAGAGCTGCAAACTATCAACTAATTGAAGGAGACTTATACAAAATGGGCCCAAACAACATTTTGAGAAGATGTGTACTAGAACATGAAAGGCCTAGGATTTTGGCAGAAGCTCATGAGGGAATAGTTGGAGGACATTATGTAGGAAAAGCTACCGCACAGAAGGTATTGCATGCATAACTATGGTGGCCAACAATTCACAGGGATGCTAAGGAATATTTCCTAAGATGTGATGTATGTAAGAGGGTTGGTAAACCTAATAGAAAAGATGAGATGCCCCTAAGACCACAAGTAACTTTGCAGGTATTTGAGAAATGGACAATCGATTTTGTGGGAATAATTAATCCACCAGCAAGGAGTTCAGGATAAATATATATCATTACTTCAACAAAATACTTAACAAAATGGGAAGAAGCAGCACTAGAAAACCACTGCAACGCAAAGACAGTAGCATACTTCTTGTTTGAGCAAGTGAGCATGAGATTTGGTTGTCCAAGGATTTTGATGAGTGACCAAGGCACTCACTTTATCAACAGTACTATCAAGGCTATGATTGAGGAGTTTGAAGTCTATCTTCAGAAGAGTACACCATACCATCCTCAAGCAAATGGAATAGTAGAAGCCTTCAATAAGATCCTGGAGAATGCTCTGACAAAGATCTGCAATGTCAACAGAGATGATTGGGACTTGAAATACCAGCAGTATTATGGGAATACATGACTACATGTAAGAAACTGACATGACAAACACCATTTAGGTTGGTGTATGGGCAAGAAGCAGTGGTGCTACTAGAATTCCTGGTACGTAGCCTGCGCGTAGCAGCAATCACCAACATGGAAGAAAGAGGCACAGTAAAGGAAATATTAAATCAACTAACGGAGATGGAAGAGGATAGGATTCTGATGGGATTTCACCAAGAAGTACAGAAAGCAAGAGATAAAGCTTGGCATGACAGACATATCAAGAGGAAGAGCTTCAAGGAAGGAGACCTAGTCTTTCTCTATGACAACAAATTTTTTCAACATCCTGGTAAATTCAGAATGCATTGATTAGGGTCCTATGAAGTCAAGACTGTCACAAATGGGGGATATGTACAGTTAAAGGATCTGACAAGATTAAAACTGAAATGAATGATCAATGGGAGTCGACTGAAATTGTAAAGGAACAGTCAACCTTCTAGCACTTAAAAGTTACAACATAGTAAGAAAGACATGTACATAGTGTAATATAGTAGAAATTTAGATAGAAAAATGAGAAAAAAGAAATAAAAAGGAAAAAAAGAAGGAAAAAGAAATACAAAAATACAAAAAACAAAGAATACAAAAATACTAGGAAATATAGCGTGCAACGGAAGTGGGATTAGTGCGACAAAAAGAAAAATGTCTGCACGCAACATATGGGCGACACACTATGCACTAAGGAAAAGTTACAGCAAAAATTCGTGGTGCACTCAAAAAGCTCAGTACCATGGAAAAGGTACCAACGGTTCGAAAAAGTGAAAAACGACGATTAGGGAAAAAAGGTGCCAATTGGCGGCATTTATGAAAATTAAATAGGATGTAATCATAAAGTTTTATGGCATTAATCATAGCCAGTGAAGCTTCTCTAAGAAGCTTCACGAAATTGATGACATCTCCTATATAAAGGGGAAACACAGGAAGAATACAACTCATTGTGAAATTGAGAACTTGCAGCCATAGAGAGCATGCAGAGAAAAAATGAATAGACAAGTGCACAATGTGAACCAGTCGAAGCCCATTCAGCAAAAACCAAACAATACCCACGATGACACCACCGAAGATGGGTGCACAGAGCCAAACAATGAGGAAAACTCATAGAAGTGTTAGAGTGCCTCATGAAACCGCAGATGTCGAACATGAAACTACCTAGAGAGGGGAATTTGTCGATGATGACGAGATTCCCTCGCCACGATTCGAACCAACAATCCCTACACCAGTGGAGGAAGAAACACAAGCCGCAACAACAACTTCCATGGAAATTGATTCGCATGATGGTGTGCAGGGCCACAAAACAGTGGACGCAAGCAACCCACAGCAACCTACAAGGGTCAAAGAAGCCCAAAGAACAAATGGCGAGGCCAGCGCGCACACAGAGGTTGCGGCGCCAAAACCACATCTTGAAGCAGGGTCTGCGCAGCAACAAGAAGGGTTGGTCGAAGACATAACCAATCAACCAGATTCGGATGCAAAGCATAGGCAAGCGGAGGTTGGGACCTCTAGCGCATTAGCCAGAAGAAAGGGAAAACATCCCATGGAGCGGTCCCCGCGCAAGCAGCCCGACACAACACTCATACTCCTGCGCATCCTAGAGGGAGTATTGGCCCCACCAACACTGTTGGGTTGCGTGGAGAAGCTAAAGTACTCATACCACGATGTGGTCGACGCTGGAAAATTCCCTGAGTTTGCACAACAAGTATATATGGACAACATAGGCACAAGGTGACCCAATTCTACAACCAAAACCATGGGCAGTCGGCTTGGAAAACATAGGTATCCTCAACTTGGTAGAAATTCCCCATTTTGGCAGGGGGAAGGAGGTAAAACACTGCGTCAAGCAGTTAATGGTAGTCCTCCATGGAGGCTTCTTATGGCTGGAGGAACCTGTCTCAATCGACGTCGAGTTGATTTCCTTCATCACGGGTCTGTCATCCATGGGCGAGAGCCCCGCGTAGTACCTTGATTATAAAACAAAGAAGAAATACCTGGCCGAGGAGATGAAAAAAACTTACCGCACAGAGAGGGGCTCACGTGAGATCATAATTAATAGAATCAACGACGCAACAACAAGAATGGCCACCAAACTCATGGCCTGTATGATACTCAAAAATTTCACAAGTAGGAAGTCCATGTCGGGGTCGTCGCAGATGCAACACAGTGCGCTAATGGAACTTTGCTCAGTTGGGCCCCATATTTATTGAACCTGTTACTCGATGAATGCAAAGATGTGCAGGATTTGGGGACATACTTCCATTATTCTTAACTATTGATCCTGATAGCATTAGTTGGGTGGAGGGAGCCACCATATTCTTATTTTTTCAATAGGATAGGTCGTTTTCGCGCAACACGGTATACCTCAATGGGGAGCACTTCAAACCCCAAAAGAATAAGTGGAAACGCAAGTACCTTTGCACGGTACTTTAGCGACATTCAAGAAATCATAGTGAACATGTGGAGGATCACTCCAAAGGTTGTCGCGTAATACCAAGGTATTGAAAATTTTAGAGCCACGTGCCACACCATGTGGATACAGGCGCACATGGATCCAACCAAGGAATGACTACAACTTCGTTACTACATCAGCGAAGAAGATGTAGAAATGGCAATGCGCAATTGGTAAGATGATTGGAAGATCCCAGTCATGGCCAAGGAAGTGCCCACAAGAACGGAGGTCGAAGCAAGGGGAACCAAAACACCTATAGGTGACACTACTAAGGCCAAAAAGCCAACGAAATCCAGGAAACCTAGCCAGAAGCTGACACAACAAAAGAAGGGTGGTGCGTTGAAGAAAGATGTGCAGGCAGGAAAAAAGGAGACTGCCCCAACACAAGGAGAACGCGGAATGGGAGATACAACTACATAAAAAAAACCCTCGACAACTACCCCACAGGAAACAAGGCCACAAAAGTGACCAATCATACAAACAAGGGAGTTGCGCAAGAAGGCCAAGGCACACAAACAACTACTAGAATACACGATCACTGAGGATGACGCTGACCTCGTGGTTGAAAAAGTACAGGAGTGCGCAGTTGAGGAGTTCGAAAATGCCCAACACCAAAGAGGTCGAATTCAATATGAGTTAGTGGACATCAGGCAAGTCCTAAAGCAGATGAGAACAATGCACATGCCTGAAAGGG
>JASDQU010346353.1:0-11782 GCA_032191745.1 Picea mariana
AACCAGAAGTGTACCTGCCCGAAACAAAGCAACATAAAACTATATTTGTAAGAGCACTTGCTGGTTAGCACTTTATATAACCAGAGACTTTCTCAATAAAAGCAATTGACTAATATATTGATGAAGTAAACAAAGATGTGTAGCAGCAATAATTACAAGACAATACTTCACAATTAATGCCTTAGAAAAGCTTCAAAATGAGCAAGAGTGATCAATCATCAATGTCATAACACCAACATTCATCAGGAGCAAATAAGTCTATGCATTAGTCAATCTTTTCAATTGCTTTGAGAAGATTTAAATGCTGCAAAATATTGTTGTAGCTTACTTTATTTACGGCAACAATAATGTTAGCAGATTAATCTAATCTAGGGTTAGAAGGTGTTAGTAGTTTGTTCAAAGATTTAGGTATTGAAGGTTCTGATCAAAACACTCAAAAGAGAGAGGTCTTAGACTAGTGCTTTTTTAGGGAAAATGGAGTCAATAAGTGGCTTCAAAAAATTGAAGGAGCAAAATGATAATGGGAGAGCTAAAGACCAGAGGAGTCGATGGATGAAGTGTTGGTAAGCCAAGGCTTCAACCACCAAACCCTAGGGGAAAAAGACTACTAAGGTGTAGGTAACTCTAGGCCTGAGTAGATTTTCCTCCTTCTTTAACTCAATGATGAAGTAAAATCGGCTAGGATGAAGTAACAAACACTAGAGTGTTGCAATGGCAAGGCCCTAGCAATGGATTCAATAAAATGGCTCCTTGGCACAATCTAGTATGTGGATAACAAATTAGAACAAGGACAATAACATGTGCTTGATCCCTAGGGTTTAGGCTAGCAATTTCACAAGCTTTAGCAAAATGCAAAGTAAAGATACTATAACCATTCAAGTAAAAGAAGAACTGCAAAATTTCACTTACATTCACCAAGCATAATCTAGCACATTACCTAGTTGTAGACTTTCCACCAAGAAAAATGCCAAAATYACCAAAAATARCCCTCCTTCAACAAGTGCGCACTAAATTTCAGTCCAAAAACCCTAATGAGGGTGCCAATTTCAGACCTCACACAAGTGTGAGTGAAAGATGATGATAAAATGAGAGTTTAGATTCTCTATTTATACAACACCATTGACCTTTAATTACACTTTAGGTCAAAAAAGGCCGACATGGCCAATTTACATCAAAAATACTATTTTACATTAAATGTCACAATTAAAACCCTAAATCAAGCATAAATGATGACGTCATGCCCTTTTAGGACGACGTTAGGCCCTTTTAGGGAAACGTTGGCCTCTTGGAGCAAAACGTTAGGCCTTCTTGGGCCTCAGGAACTTGCCACACATGCCACTTGGCACACAATTGCCTCCCAAAACCTCCCAAAGCATTGGATGACRTCATGGGTGTCCTGGGTGATGTCATGGGCCTTCCAAGGCCTACATCCTGGTGGAAAGTGCACAACCCCCCTGGGTATGGGTCTGCCAAGCTGCCTTTGGTGGAACGTCCTCCTCTTTCTCCGGTGCAATCCTCTGATCTGTCTCTGCCCCCTGCTGGGGTTTCAACATCCATCTAGTGGGCTTTTAGCCCCATGGAGGTTTGAACTAATCATCTCCCCATGTGTACCTGTTCATCTAGGTACATGCCATCGGGTGTGGACCTGTAACATAAAAAAATACGCCCTCCATGGGTTCATAAGTCACAGGGATCATAGCAATGTCAATCACATCTAATCATCAAATTCATTAAACATGTGCATAAAACCCCTTTTACCCGGACAAGTGCTCAAAGACATTATACTAATCTACAAGCCAACCTAGGCCATGTGAGTGGATGAGGTGGTAAGGGATGTCTGGGCAAGGGGTGCAGTGATAGCAGTGAAATATATGGCTTACCTGTGGGTGCCTCTGTAGAGGGTGAGTTGCACCTGCCATGGATGCAAATGTTTCCAAGCCCATTCATGCCTTTTTTGTCTTTATTTTTATTGATTTTTTCTTTCAAGAAGCTAGTTAGGGGACATTGCCCTGGCGTGGTGACTAGTGGTGGCAATGTTACCCACAAGCATTTCACGGAAATGAGAAGGTTGGCTTGTGATGAGACCCCCTTTCTCTTGGCCATGCCACCAAGAGCCACTACCCTGGCGTGGTGACCAGTTGTTGGTAGTGTCATAGACTCATACCGCTACATGCCCATGGACCTAATAGGCTGGCTCGTGATGAGACCCCCTATCCTCTAACTAGGTCTTGTTTTATTATTTTTATGGGTCCCTCTGTTTCTTGTTGAGAAAATTTTTACTGCTTTCTCGGGGATCCCTGGGCGTTTCATTCTTTGGCTCTTGTCTTTTGCCAGCTACCTTTACCCCCTTCTTCCCACAAGGTAAGGTACAACCCTTAAATATTTGGCCAACCCAATGCCCAGACCAGTGAAATGGGATGGATGAGTGGGAAAGATATGAAAAGTGGTAAGTATGGTGGGAGTGGACGACGGCCTTTCATGAACCCCCCTAGTGGCAACTCAAACCCTATGGGTACCAGCTTACTAGGGAATCCTGTCATTCCCCCCAAGTATGGTCAAGTGGAGAGGTATAAGATCCAAGCACCCGTTAGAAAAAAAAAGAATTGAATGCACATATTCAAAGGTTTTGAGGATCAAAGTGACACATACCATGATACCCAGACTCATTACCTCATGGAGCAAGATCCATCTCTGCTACTGGACCAGGTCGAGGTGACGGATGCTGCTGCTGCTGACAAAGTGGAGGCGCTGAAGAATGAAAAGATGGGCCCTCCAGGGCCATGCTCAAGTTGATCTGGCTCTCGGTACTCCAAGTCTAGGACCTGTGGGCCTCGAGACATAATCTCCTTAGTTATCGCTAAACTGGGGGATAACAGGTACAAACTTGCCTCTTCCCAAAGCCTTAGTGAGGATGTCTGCTACCTGCTCATCAGTGGAAATCAACTGAAGCTCAACTGTCCCTCTCTGAATATAGTCTCGGATGAAGTGATATCTAATCTCGATGTGTTTAGACCTGTCATGAGAGTTTTATGCAACTTTGATTGTCACAGTAAATCACCGTGGGCCTCAACTGCATGCCAAATATCCCAACCAACAACTTGCGAAGCCATATGGCCTCACAACTGGCCTGACTAGCTGCCGTGTAGTCAACGTTAGTAGAACTCAATGCCACTGACTTTTGCTTCCGACTGAACCAAGATACAATTGTTGAGCCCAATCCGAAACAATATCCCGAAGTACTCTTCCTGTCAACAACACATCCTGCCCAATCTGATTTTGTATAGCCTGTCAATCTAATTCCATCCTCTCTCACATAGTCCAAGCCAAAATCCACTGTACCTTGTAACTACTTGAGCACATGTTTTGCTGCCACCCAATGCACTCTCCTAGGCTCCACCATAAAATGATTGAGAGTGTTGATAGAAAAACAAATATCTGGTCTGGTGTTGACCAAATACATCAAAGACCCTATCAACTAACGATAAATCGTGGGATCAACCAACTTTGTCTCAGAAGCATTGAGCTTCTTCCAGTTGGTAATTATGGGTGTGGACATGGGCCTACAATCCTCCATCTGAAATCTTTTCAGAATATCAACAACTTACTTTTCCTGCCCTAGAAAGATATGTCCTGGCTCTTGCCAAACCTCCAATCCCAAGAAATAATGCATCAGTCCAATGCCTTTCATCTCAAACTATGAAGCAAGACTTTGCTTGCAACCATCTATGAGTCTCTCTGCCCCTGTAATGAAAAGATCATCCACATAAAGCACAAGAATAAGAGGATCATCACCAACTACAATGTAGTAATGGTTGGGATCAACCTCACTCTTCTCCAAACCCATCTGCGACAAGTATGTATCAATCCTTGAATACCAAGCTCTAGGAGCTTGCTTTAGTCCATACAATGCCTTCTTCAATCCACATAGATGAGAATCTCTCCCATGCACCTCAAAGCCATGTGGTTGCTCAATGTACACCTCCTCCTATATGAGACCATTTAGAAATGCGGTCTTCACATCCATCTGATGAATCTTCCAACCTATCTTTGTTGCAATGGAGATCACTTCCCCGATCGAAGTGTATCTAGCAACTAGAGCGAAGGTCTCATCATAATCAACTCCCTCTACCTGTGAGAACCCTCGAGCCAAAAATCGAGCCTTGTACTTCTCAATGCTACCATTTGCAGCATGCTTGATTTTATAGAGCCACCTCGAAGTCACCATTGACTTCCCCTCAGGTCTTGGAACAACCTCCCACACCATTCTTCATGATGGAATTGTACTCTGACATCCTTCCAGACCTGCTGATCTGTTGCCTCCTCAAAAGTAGAAGGCTCAGACTCAATGATGTTGCTCACCATTGCTAAAAAGCTACAAAATCTCTGTAGAGGTTTACTTTCTCTGACAGCCTTCCCGGGATTCCCCACAGATCCCTGAGCTTCCTTCAAAGTGTCTTGAAGCCATTTTGGCTTCCTCTTCTTTGAAGTAGCATCACGTGGAGGGGACTCCTCCTCCTCAATCCCACCATTGGAAGACTGAGTACCTGAAGATGATGATCCTGTGGTCGTCTGAGAACCAATGGACTGGGAAATAGTACCCCATGAACTAGTAATCTGAGAACCAGTGATCTGTGACCCTGTCACTTGTGAACTAGTCGCCCCTGAAATAGGTGGTCCTAAACTTTGTGACACCGTACTCTGTGGTGAACTCACTGACTTTGAGGACCCTGCTGCTCCCCTTGCTCAACATCTCGTGACCTCCTAAAGGCTCCATCCTCCTCAAATCTCACAACTCGTCTCACAACTGTCTTCCTCAAGGAGGGAATGTATATGCGGAAAGTCTTTGAGGTCTCGCTATACCCAATTAAAATACCCTTTTCTGCCATGGGTTCTAGCTTTGTCCTCTTCTTAGAAGGGACATGTGAATATGGTAGGCATCCAAAGATCCTGAAGTGCCCAACCTCAAGTTTCTTCTCCAAAGAAAGCCTCCTTAGGAGTCTTATTCCCTAATACTCTGTGTGGACTCCTGTTCTGCAGATAAACTGCAGTGTTGCATGACTCAACCCAATGAAAGAGTGGTATCCCCTAATCATGTACCATGGCTCTTGTAGCCCCAACTATGGTCGTGTTCTTCCTCTCAACAATCCCATTCTACTGTGGGTTGTAAGAAACTTTCAATTCTCTCTTGATGCCTTCTCTTGAACATAACTCATTTAATTCATTGGAGGTATACTCACCCCCATTGTCTGACCTCAACACCTTGATTTTCTTCACTCTTTGGTTCTCCACAAGAGCTTTGAACTCTTGTAACCACTTGAAGACTTGTCCTTTGGTCTTCATGAAGAAAATCCAAGACTTCCTAGAGAAGTCATCAATAAAAGTGACATAATACTCAAATCCACTCAAAGATACAGAAGACATAGGACCACATACATCATAATGTATCAAATCAAGAATTCTTGCTACTCTGTTGTCACTGCTTGGAAAAGCAGTCTTGGCGTACTTCCCCATTGCACATCACTTGCACATGTCCTGGTGCTCTGTACTGAAGTCTCGTACTTCGATAACAATCTCTCTCAATATCTTCAGAGCCCCATGATGCAAATGGGCCATCCTCCTATGCCATAGCTCACAAAGGTCACTGTTGCTGGTACTGTGTATCAATGCTCTAGCTGGTTGAAACATGAGCTTGTACAACTTCTCATGTCAGATCCCAATCACTTTGGTCGAAGTGATACTGGATCCCTTAGGATACAAGAGCACCTGTCCATCGCGAAACACCAACTCATATCCCCTATCCTCAATAGTGGAAACTGATATCGAGTTCTTCTTCAAGCTTGGAACATATAGGACATCTCTCACCAACATGGGAGGTTGGAACTTGGGACTCCCTCTGAAAGGACACTGTCCCACTACCAACTCCAAGCACCACCTCAAGATCCTCAATCTCTATAAGATTTGTAAAATTCTCATGAACACCTGTCATATGGCGGGAGGCTCCGCTATCAATATAACAAACACTGGTAGATGCTTCTATAGAGGAAAGACGCACCAATAAAGAAAACTCCTTCTCGAACCTGGTGGTAAACTCCTCCACATCTGCTGAAGCTGCAGTCTGCTTCTTCTTATTAGGACACTATCCAGCATAGTGCCCCATCTTGTGACATGCAAAGCACTTGACTTTGCTCATGTCCTTCTTCCCTTCACCCTTTTGATTTGTTCCCACCCTTGGAATCCTTCTTGGACTTCTTCTTGCTCTTGGCAGCAAGAGCCACATTCTCCTCATCATTATCATTGGATGAACTCCCCTGTACATATACTCTTCGAGTTTCTTCTTGTATGAAATCATCCCAAAGATGATCCCACTTGGGCAGATTTTCTCTTGCAACAATGCCCTTAAAAAAGACAATCCATTGCTTCGTCACACCATTCAATGCAGTCCTCACAAGTTCATTGTCAGCAATCACCTCCCCAACAACACCGAGTTCATCTCTAACCTGAGTTATCTTGGTAAGATATGTGGCAACATTTTCAGTCTTGGTCATTTTTATACCCTTCAGTTTTTTCTTATATACCATTTTCCGATTTTCATTGGAACTTTGGTATAGTTTGGTTAAGGACTCCCACATCTCATAGGCATTGGCTTTACCTGTCACATGTGGAATCACATGGTCCTTCATGGCATCAAGGATGATTCTTTTAGCCTTGATATTCTTCTTGGTGTAAGCGGTCAAAAGAGTAGCATCTGTAGGCACTGTCACAGGATCCATTTGTGTGCTGTTCATAATGTCCCATAACTCACACTCCTGCAGAAGCAACACAATCCTCTCCTTCCATGGGATGAAATTAGCAGCCCCATCCAATCTGTCCTCAACCCTCAAACCAGTTGCCATTGACCTTCACAACTGAAATACAAGCCCAAAAACTCTGCTTGGTGAAGTACCTCTCTTCCTCAACAAAATCTCTGCTTCTGTTTGCTGATATATTTCCCTTCTCAGTTCATTTGCATCTCTGATACCATGTAAATTTTTCTCAGACCCCAACTTGGTTTTAAGTCTCAACAATTTATCACTGTTTAATGCCCAACCCACATTTCTTTCACTGCTGTAAATGATATTAGCATAAACAGAAAATTGTGACAGGAAACACAAGAGCCTCTTAACTGCTGTAAATGATATTAGCATAAACAGAAAATTGTGACAGGAAACACAAGAGCCTCTTAACAGCAAATAGAACTGGAAATAAATGCTCAAACTCAGAAAATAAACACAGATTTTTTGGTCAAATGGACCCTGCAAAAACCTGCAAGGGGAAAACCAGAGAGAGAGGGGCTTTTTATTATTTCAGAGCTCAGAGAATAAATTCTGTTACAGCAATCTTCTTCAGCAATAAATGTACAAACTTATCTCAATAACCGAGCCAGGCAACCTCCTTGATTTCTGTGCCAAACACCTCAAAATCTGTGCCCAGATTTCCTGTACGAACTGTACAGTCCAGCTCCTCGATTTTTGTGCCTGTTTGCTGTATGTATGTCTAGTAAATCGTGTCAAACTGTAGCCTTGATTTCTGTGTAAATTCTGCTGTATGGCAGCCTTGAAATGCATGCCAAACTCCTCAGAATTCATGTTGTATGACCTCCTCGATTTCTGTGCCAACAATCAGCTGTATGGCCTCTTAGAAATCCAAACTGTACGGCCTCATTAATTACCTTAGCTTGGAATTCGTGCCCTAGCTGCAAAATCACCTTTCTTTTCTTTGTTCTGCTCTACAACTCTCTCTCATTCAATGCACATGAATGACTCTCTTGGGTGCCTCATTCCCTAGGTTTAGCTTCGAGGGAAAATGAAAAGTCACATGATCCAATGGCTTAGATCAGATCTTGGGCCATCAAGATCAATGGTGGTGATTAAAAGTCTCTTTAGTCACCTTTTTCATGAAAAATACTCAAAGTCACTTTTAACTTTATATCTCATAAAGTTAATGTGCTAGGGACCACATTGGACACTTTCCCACATACTAGGCGCCTAGGTGATGTGAGAAACACTTGTCCCAGGTACACTTTTCTTAACAGCCATTACAAACCACAAGGATCTAGAGAAACCACCTAGATGAAAAAAACACTTTACAAAGATCACTAAGCATGGTCTAGTAACAATACATAAGATACATGGTCACAACTTTTGGTTGATCAAGATGCATAATACAGTCATCGTGATGGCACAACCGATCACGGAAGCTTGGGCTCTGACATCGTCTCAAAACATGCATGAGATTGGCTCAGATGCTATGAAACAAATCTGGCAAAAAATTATGGTGCTTGTGATGTGAAACTGAGGGGTAATAGAAAGATGATACAAAAAAAGAGCTCCATTGTTACATGCAGTAACAACATTATTTTGAGCATTGAGGGTTGCAATCACATTCTCTTGATCTTAATCAGCTTGTACTTGGGTTTTCAATTATTGACTTCAGATGTAAGGCTCGGGAGTAAGAAGTTTTAAGAGATCTTATCTTTTATGTTGTACCTGTGAGGCCAAATGTCTTAGTTCCCTCATTCACCTTATGATGCCCATTACTAGTGTTTTAGCCACTCAAATCAATGCACACCAGATTAGCTTTCCAATTCCTTTTCCCAGGTGATGAAGGAGGAATCCCAATGGGTATAAATTCTTCTGATGTCTCTTCATCTGACTGGTTAAGATCTTCTTGACTCTCAGTCATTTTTGTGTCCAGCTTCTTAAAAGTATCTCAAAGGATTTCTCCTGTTTTAATTTCTTACCCACCTGCAGCAGGGATATTACTAAAAGCCTATTTTCTTCTCCCTAACAAAGATGTTCATCTTAGCCATGAAAGAAAGGCCTGATTGCCTTTGGAAGCCATTATAGCAGTCTAAGGGTATGGATTTGCCCTTGAATTTCTATGACAACTTCTGATTCAAATAGCGTCCTCAAATTCCAAACTTGGGTCAGTAACATCTTGACAAACCAAAGATTCAAGCCTCACTACGTTCAAAAATGGTGAGATGAAAAACAGTTCACACATTTACAGGAACGGGTCCAGACGAGCTTTGACCTTGAGCGCTGGGACCAAAAGTTGGAATCTAAACCCCTTTGTCGCTGCCCCAAGCGAGAAGACAAAATTGAGCTGCAAAGAGGAGAAGTTTTTATCCACTTCCCACTGAAATTTCTTTTCCCTCGATACATAATAAATCCAGTCCAAACACTTTTGGTCAGAAAAAAAGATTAGCTAAAAACTTCATTCTTCTATGATTAGCTGAAACCTTATACTGAAGGAGCAAACACCTTTTTGAAATTGAGAACTCTTATCTGAAGAATTCAAACCCTCTAAATGGTCCACAATCTGCTTTGGAAATTGGCAGCATTTTCACATAACTTCAAAATTTTGAATGTCAAAACAGAGTCCAGAGAATATCTCCATAAATTTTGTAAAATCAGGCACCTAAGGGTACAGTTGGGGCATACTTATATTTTTTTGTCGATTTATATGTAAATCTTGTTCTTGTTTGGTCTATACAGATAAAGCATAAATATCAGTAGTGTCTTCATGTTCAGTAATCAGTGATCAAGTTGAATAGGTAACAAAACAAATGTTCCCTATACCCTTCAACATAACATTTATAATTTCAGGAGGTCAATGCTCTGTGATTGACTGTTGGATCAAACTTTATTGGTTCAGTGCTCTACTGATAATGCAGTCTTAATAATATTGCCCTTGTAGTTACCTTGTGTCATTTTCCAGGTTAGCTGACACATTGATTAGATTTCCCTTAAATAATTCGTGTGTAATCTAGATTCTAGACAATTCACTCATCATAGTGCACCATTGAATACTTGAAATTTATGTAAATGTATGATCATTGGCACAGGACTTTGTTTGGGAGCAGCAGTGATTATGTATTGCATAACACCATTTGTCCAGTGGCAATTATTCGACAACCTGAGTTGCCTCTGACACATGATTCCTTGACATCAGCAGGACTATCTAGAAAGATAGTCATTGCAGTAGACCGATCTGTACAGGTATGATTATGGAATGCTTTTGGCAGCCATGTTAACTCTTTTTCACTGCATAAATGATCAGTGTGAATTATCTTATTATCATTCATTAATTTCCTTCTGTTTTAGAACCATTTCATCATGAGAAGTTGGTTTTGTTTTCCAATCAGCACACTTTTGAAATAATCCAGAGGACCCTTGACTATACACAACTGTTTTGTGACAGGCATTTCATGCTTTTAAATGGGCCCTTCACAATTTCTGCAGAGAATCAGATAAAGTAATTGTTTATCATGTGCATCATCCAACTACGCTTCCAGTTACTGCTGTGGGAACAGGTTTGTTTTGGTTGCATTATGTTTCATACAGCTACCATTGAATATCCCTAACATTATAATTTGTTTGTCTAATATCTGTGTCTGGTCTTAAATCACTTATCATCGTTGTAGTTGTAAAACATTTGAATGGCTTCATTAAGCAAATAGGTTTTTATCATTTTACCTAGGCACCATTTTCCATATTTTGTTATTGGCCAATCTTATTTATATAAATGAGAAATGAGAGGGCTGTCCTTTATTTTATTTTCAGAACTGATTTGCATGTTTCTTATATGATGTGATATTCTATCAGGAGAATTTGGCATGGAAGAAGTTTATCTGCCAACTGATCTCACAGAAAAGGATGACGTTAAAGCACTAAATGATAGCGAGCATTTAGTTGAGCAATATATGCAATATGCTTCGAAAGAGACAAAGGTAATTGAAGAATATATGCTGGAATTGGAGATAGGTGTGAAGTGTATGTTCATCTTTGAAGTTCTTTCAAGTTAAAAGAGAAATGTCTCTGTTGAATATAGGGTTTTGTTGAGAGAAGGCTGGCTAACATTGTGCAAGTGACTGGGGAAATACAGAGACAGAGACTTGTTTCTTATTCCATTAAAATCTGAAGGTGTAGATAAATGTTCTTTTCTATGCCTTGCAAATGCGTCGGTAGAAAGTTAGATGTATCTGAACTCTCCATGTTAATTTGCATTGTAAGATCAACGATAGATAAAAGGACTTGTTGGCCTGTAAGTATACAGCAGTTGACTGTCCATTCTTAGTATCTGAAGGCTATTAATTATCTGTTAGCTATCGAGATCTCTGACATATATGTTCTGGAAGGTCAATTTGAAGTGTTCACGATCAAGTGTGAACTGGAACATTGAATGCCCTTAAAACAAGATGAAATGATCATGAAACTAGGGCCAAATTGCACAAGACGTAAGAGTTTAGTGATGTTATTAATATTCAATTTTATCTGTATGATTAGTGTCTTTAGTTTAACCACCACTTAAATCAGAATTTGATTAGCCTTCAGGATTATCCAATGCAAAACAAAGCTAAGTAATAGTAAGTAAATCTGAGATAATGCAATGCAACTCAAAACTCTTGCTTGTAAACAATAATAGATCACTTATAATTCTGTTTATGAGATAAAATTGCAGAAAATTCCATATTTAAAAAGATCTACAAACATCCCACTTATGAAGATGTTACAATTGACAAAGCTAGGATAGTTGTAGCAAATCAATTTAGGAATTTTTCAAGTAAATGTAGATTTGCCATTTACATGTAAGTAAATTTAAAATTTGCCATTTTCACCTAGATCTCGGCATCACACCGAAGATCTCCACCTTGGTCTCCCACCAAGGATTTCCACCTACTCTTGGCATCTCACCAAGAGTCTCCCCCTCTTGGTATCTCACCAAGAGTCATCAACTTGGC